>JBBBDQ010000266.1:10665000-10737500 GCA_037127315.1 Ascarosepion bandense
GTTACTGGTTTTCTCGGGCCTTTTTTCATGTTAATGTCTTTTTTCTAGACCGTGATGGTGATTATGGCTAACATATATATGGAATACTTTGAAGAAACAGCATTAGAATCCAATGAACTAAAGCCAAATCACGACTGAGAAAAGTTGATGACAACTTCATACTCTGCGCACACCAGGCGGAGGTCCAGAAGCTACTGGACCATGTGAACGCAATTAGATCATCGATACAGACCACCATGAACAAAGAGAGGGACGCAGACTGACATTTCTAGATGTGCTAATTCGAACAGAGAGGGCTGGTCATGACATCTATATACCACAAGCCATCATTCACGGAACAATACCTCAAATTCAACTCCCACCACCCATACAATGTAAAGAAACGAATTGTCCCCTAACTGCAACACTGAGCAAAAGTCATAAGCCGTGACCTAGGCACATACGAACGGGTTATGGTTAGTAAGCAGAATCCCACAAAGTAAGAATTATTCAGGGCACATGACAACAACTCCAACGAACATGAAAGGGAACTATGCATGAGGATAACGACTCTTACAAACCAACCTCGGTATGTCTACTTTATGGAAACGGGTTATCGGAGAAAATATCTGTGGTCCATATAGCATCAGGACAATCCTCAGAATTGGTTCTACTCTTCGCAGGTACCTCACCCGAGTAAGACCACCAACAGAGGAGGACATAACTAAAGACTGTACGCCATTACATGTAGCTGTGAAAAGAAATATAAAGGAGAAACAGGCCGCCCTTTAAGGTAAGACTAAAAGAACGTCGAAAGGCTGTTACACTAGAGATAGAAAATTCAGGCGTAGCTGACCACATATGGAGAGAGAAATTGGATCACCGCCCCCTATGAGATGAAGTTGAAATAATAGATAGAGAACACCAGTGGAAACTATGTAAACTTAAAGAATCAGCATATTTTCTACGCTACAATAATCTCTTAAGCTGACCAAGCACAGAGATGAACACAATATGGGAACCAGTAATACGGAGTGCCAGAGAAAATCATTAGTTTCAAAAATTGCAATATGAGCTCTGGTAAAAATACTAGAGAAAACCATTAACATAAAAAATACTCGATACAACCGTTAACATCAAACATTGCAATTTGAAATCTGTTAAAAATGTTTACTGAACATGAGGTTTATAAGTTCTCGAAATTCAGTTGTTGTTCTTAAGCGCACATAATCCAGTGGATATAGACGTTGGTTAGTTCCAGTGACTTAATCCAAAGAGTTGTAGTAAGTAACTTAGAGAGTCAGGTTAGAGGAAGATAACTCGTGATTACCAGAAGCGGCTTCACAGAAGGAATGAGAATGATATGCCCCGGTGATCGTAATAAAGGATTTGGTTCGAAATTCCGAAACGTCGTACAAATGGCAACCAAGAATAAATTAGATAGTGAAAAAGTAAGTCGGTGAGTAAACAGAATAAAATAAACTTCGATCCGCATAGATAATGAAAGCAATTAACGTTGAAAATTTTTAAGAAAATCATGACAATTAAATGAACAGGAAAATATGGCCGACAAATTAAATACAGAAAATAGAGAAGTTAAAAAGAAAGGGTGTCTGGAAAGACTGACAAAATAAAGGAGAAATAAGAAGAAAAAGATGTTGGGAAAAATGGGAATAAAAGTTTAACCGAATGAAAGGTTTAAGACAAACCGAAATAAAATATAATCGAAAAAAATATGATTTTACGATAAACAATAAGAAACATCTCTGAAATATACCTGAAAAGATTCACAAACAAATATCTATCTATCTAAACTTATTTATAAATGGGACTTTGTCTGTGTGTGTGTATGTGTGTGTGTGTGTGTGTGTGTGTGTGCGCGCGTGCGTGTCTGTGCGTGTGTGTATCCGTTACCTATAGACTCCGAAACGGCTGAACCGATTTTCGTGAAAATTTACACAGTTGTACCATAAGCGTCTGCGAGTGTTTTAAGCTAGGTTTTGTGTCGAGGTACCCCCGATAAATATCGAAAATCGATAATCGAAAAAATTGGGTTATCGAAGGAGTGGTCCGATTTTAATCAAATTTGATACACTCATAGACAAAGACATAAGAAACGATATTCAGAAGTTTCAAGGTTGCAGTTCTTACAACAGGGCAGAAAATCGATATATATATATATATATATATATATATATATATATATATATATATATATATATATATCGATACCAGGAAATCAAAATTTGATTACATCCATTCATTTTTCTTTCAGTCTACGGTTTCGCTTTAACTGGAAACTTTTTAGTCTTTTGTGTTAACGTCCAAAGAGTGTGAGCTCCAGGACCATGGATTAGTTTAAAAGCTTTCATTACTCCTGAGCAACGCCGGGCTATACTGCTAGTAAAATATAAAAAAATACATTCAAATGGGCGGCCTTGTTGAAAACAACTCGAATACTTCGGGAGATTGAAGAGACCTGTTGCTTCTTGCACTCTAATAAAAGGCACCTCTTACTTCTTCTTTTCTCTGTTATACCGATTTGTAAGTGTTTGAACATGGCTCTTCACAGATTCTTAACCCTTGTAGCTCTAAGCAACATTTTACTTTTTAGCATGATTTCTTTGCTACTGAATTACCTTTCTTTTGGACAATGTCATTAGGGAGTTTCTATGATGTTCCTTCCTTCACTATATACTGTGTGTGTTAGAGTTTTAAAAGTCTTCTTTTCTCATAATGTGTTCTAGAAATGTCAACTGTTTCTAATTTTAACAACAAGTGCTTTCTAGTTCTACCTTTCTTGAAAACGGCCTTATTGTTAATATTCTTATTGTTTTTTATTATTATTAATAATAATAATGTTCTGTATTTGCCCCAAATTAATATAAAAATCGTCACGATAGATTGGGGCAATATTTAGAGTGGACAATGTGCAAACACTATAGAAAATATTTAAACAAATATTAGTACGAACATCACCCAGAACCGCTTACAGAAATAGAAAATGTCACCATTTATGGGATTGCATCATCTACACAGACAGAAAAATTGAATCAAATAGGCCAGACATTATTGTTAAAAACCAGAAGGAGAAAACTTGTCTATTAATTGATATGGCTTGTCCAGCGAATTGCAACATAGCAACCAAGGAATTCGACAAAACTGTCAAAATACAAAGACCTGGAAATTGAAATAGAAAACATGTGGAATTTGAAAACAAGTATCATACCAGTGATAGTGGGCGCACTTGAAATGATAAAAAATGGAACAAAACAACACATTGAAAGAATCCATGGAAATCCAAGCTTAAGAGATATACAAAAAATTGTCTTGGTAAGTACAGCCCACACACTAAAGAGAACTTCGTCTATGTAACGCTAGATATGTTAGGGGAAATAGAAAAAAAAACATGAAATAAAGCCATAACAACACATCATGACCTACCTTAGGTTTTCCTGAAAACTTGGTAGGTAGTGCGACCAAGGCAGAAATCGAATTATAATGAAAAATGACATAATACTACTAGTAGTACTAATAATAATAGTAATAACAATTTTAAGTTTAATGTTGTGAAAACTCATCCAGGTTTATATAATAATTTTAATAAGGACTTCAATCATCGACGACACAGAAAATACAGGGTGAATTCGTTTTTTGAATATCATATCTTTTAAGAAATTAGATAGTTATGGTCCCCCATATTTTTATTTAAACTTTTTATTATCTCTCAAATTCCATGCATTCTTGGGAAAGATATTGAGTAAGTAAGTAAGTAATTTTTCCTCTATAATTTTAAATTGAGTTTTCATACTATTAGAGTAGTTTTAACCGAGGCTAGGGATGCTAATCTCCCCTGCTCTTTAACTCAGATCTGAAGGGAGTAAACGACCAATTCATATATTTATCAAGGGAATATTTTCAAAGGGCTGTTCTCAGGACACTTCAACGGACTTTAAAGCGTTAGAAACATGGTACCCATCAGAAGATTATGCGGTACCATTGAGCTCTGATCCCTCAGAGGAGAGCACACCCACCTACTGATACTTCAGAGTAGGAGAAGTTACTCACAGACTGCGAAAACACAGTTGAATAAATCTCGTTCGGGCGAGGACGAAAAAGAACCTCATCATGCTTCTAACAATCCGCCATGACCTCGCAGAGAGAAAATAATGAATGCTTGCTTTTTGCAAGGATTTCTTTTCTCTGTTGGAAATAAGGCCAGGGGGAATGTAGCATGATAAATTTCCTCCATTGGATCTGTTCTGAATACATATATGCAGGAGAACTATGCTTGAATTCAAAATGCAGAGAGGAATCTTGGCGAGGCTATGTCGAATGGTAGAGTCTTGTCTGGGAAAAAGCAGACAAGAGCCCATTATCAATGAGTCATTTTTCCGCGCTCAAAATGCTCCATGTTTAAAATCGGTCTTGTGCCTTATACCGTCTTTGATGAGGGGTTATGAATATCGAGTACATTAAAGCTTACATTTAAGTCAATGTGATTACATTAAGGGTGGGTGTAATTAAAATTAAAAAGTAGAGAAGAATGAAGGAGAAAGGAAGAAAAAAGGAAAGAAAGAAAAAGAAGAGTAGAAACCTGGCAAAGAAAAAAGAATTTAGTACAAACCTGGCAAAGAAAGAAGGGAAAATAGAGAAAGAAAGAAATTAAAAGAAAGCTGAAAAAGAAAACAAATCGATAAAAGCTGAGAAAGAAAAAAAGAAAGAAAGAGAGAAAAAAATAAAAATTATTATGAAGTTGAAAAAGGAAGAAAAAAGAAAAAACATAGAAAAGAAAAAGAAAGATATATTAAAAACAAAATTAATATTGAAAAAAAATTAACAGAATAATAGAACATCAAAGAGAGCAGGTAAGAATAAAACCATGAAAAATTGAAATTATAGCATTACCATGAAGCCTTAAAATGCCCAACATACGACAGAAAAATCATTAGAATTAAGAACAAATACATTGGAATCCATTCTTCCTGCATTACATTCGTCTCTTTGGTAAGCCTCCTCTCTCCTATTTGTTTCACAACCATTAAACACAAACGTAACACGTAGTTTTCTTTCTGCTTTCCTCTCGTAGCATCAATCCGTCCTAATGAGTTATACATATTCTGTCCTCATTATATATTCCAAAAAACTTTCTCGCTCTTCTTCCGTCCATATTCTTTCTATACGCCATTTTGCTTCAAGACGGAGTTTCAGCGTTTCTCTCGTTAAATATTCTATCAATTTTGCTATCAACAATTTTAACTTCTTTTTTTTATTCCATTTCTTGCTTTTGTACCGTTATCCGTTGATTTACACTTTTCAAAAAAGTA
Organism: Ascarosepion bandense; assembly: GCA_037127315.1. Lineage (NCBI taxonomy): Eukaryota > Metazoa > Mollusca > Cephalopoda > Sepiida > Sepiidae > Ascarosepion > Ascarosepion bandense. The sequence continues at coordinate 10,670,307 of JBBBDQ010000266.1, forward strand.
ATTAACTACTTGAAATATGTCCATTGATTACAAATCATTTGAGTAATATCTTTTAAATTATGCGTCTTGAATATTTTTATATAAATCTACCATCTAGCATTAAATACTGCTGCCATATCTGGTCGGATGCTCCTGCTATCCACCTAGGGGTCCTTGACAAAATCCAACGGAGAATCTGTAATGTGATCTATCCCGACCTACCATCCGCCCGTGCATTGAATACTGCTGCCATATCTGGTCGGGTGCTCCTGCTATCCACCTAGGGGTCCTTGACAAAAGCCAACGGAGAATCTGTAATGTGATCTATCCCGACCTACCATCCACCCGTGCATTGAATACTGCTGCCATATCTGGTCGGGTGCTCCTGCTATCCACCTAGGGGTCATTGACAAAAGCCAACGGAGAATCTGTAATGTGATCTATCCCGACCTACCATCCGCCCGTGCATTGAATACTGCTGCCATATCTGGTCGGGTGCTCCTGCTATCCACCTAGGGGTCCTTGACAAAAGCCAACGGAGAATCTGTAATGTGATCTATCCCGACCTACCATCCACCCGTGCATTGAATACTGCTGCCATATCTGGTCGGGTGCTCCTGCTATCCACCTAGGGGTCATTGACAAAAGCCAACGGAGAATCTGTAATGTGATCTATCCCGACCTACCATCCGCCCGTGCATTGAATACTGCTGCCTCATCTGGTCGGGTGCTCCTACTATCCACCTAGGGGTCCTTGACAAAATCCAACGGAGAATCTGTAATGTGATCTATCCCGACCAACTATCCGCCCGTGCATTGAATACTGCTGCCATATCTGGTCGGGTGCTCCTGCTATCCACCTAGGGGTCATTGACAAAAGCCAACGGAGAATCTGTAATGTGATCTATCCCGACCTACCATCCGCCCGTGCATTGAATACTGCTGCCTCATCTGGTCGGGTGCTCCTACTATCCACCTAGGGGTCCTTGACAAAATCCAACGGAGAATCTGTAATGTGATCTATCCCGACCAACTATCCGCCCGTGCATTGAATACTGCTGCCATATCTGGTCGGGTGCTCCTGCTATCCACCTAGGGGTCCTTGACAAAATCCAACGGAGAATCTGTAATGTGATCTATCCCGACCTACCATCCGCCCGTGCATTGAATACTGCTGCCTCATCTGGTCGGATGCTCCTGCTATCCACCTAGGGGTCCTTGACAAAATCCAACGGAGAATCTGTAATGTTATCGATTCCGACTTGGCAGCTAGGATGCAGTCACTTTCTCAACAGCGCAATGTGGCTTCCCTGTGTCTCTTCTACAAACACTTTCACGGCTTCTGCTCAGATGAACTTAGCTCTCTGGTGACACCTATATAGGAATTTACTCGAGCCACAAGATGAACAACTAAGTCCCACACCTTTACTGTGAAACCAATAATATGTAGACACAAATTCTACTTCATCAGCTTCTTTTCTCGCACTTCCCGACTGTGTAATTCCTTTCCATTTATTTGCTTCCTCAACTGCCACAATCTCGAAGAATTTAAATGTAAAGTCAATAGTCGTGTCCTATCTCACTAACTTGCATTCTCTCTCTCTCTCTCTCATGCTCCTTTCTCCGTCCACTCCACGCTCATTAGTATTCTCATCATTCTCTTACCCACTTCCTGACACCCCTTATTACCTGTCACTCTTTCTCATAACTTTCCTCCTATGTGACCCCCCCTGCCAAACAGTGGCAGTAAAATGCCTTGATTTGGGGCGATATGATTATAAAAATATTCTGTTCCCTAACAAGTGTTTCTTTGTATTACCAATTCTCCTTAAGATATCCGCATTTATCGAATGTTATTTGCAACATTTACCAATAAACGTACATCTTGGCTGACGAAATTCTTTTCCTTTCGTAGCTAAAGAACAAAGTATTAATTACTATATATATTTTGGTAAACATTACCTTAGATTCCATTACTAACGCAAAGAGCTCAGTAATTAATATTTTTAAAAGATCCATTTCACCCCAGGCAAATGGATACTGCCACTAAGGTGCAAGGGGGTCAAAGGAAGAAAAATACATTAGAAGGAACCAGAAACCAAATTCTAACAGGAAACAAACGACTTCTACTCCTATTCAAAGAGCAGCGAAGAATGTGAAAAAGAGAATAGTTGAACCTATCTACTACTAGCAGTATAGCCCGGCGTTGCTCGGGTGTCATGAAAGCTTTAAAGCTAATCAATGGTCCTGGAGCTCAGACTCAGGCTAAAGAATATTTGTGTGAAGTTTGGTGAGAATCGGATAAAAATTGTGGATTTGTACAAAGGACAAACAGACTCACACACACAAACATCTTGCCGTTTATATATATATATATATATATATATATATATATATATATTATTGATTGTCTGCACTATTGTAAGAACTGCAACCTTGAAACTTCTGTATATCGTTTCTTATGTCTTTGTGTCTGAGTGTATCAAATTTGATTAAAATCGGGCCACTCCTTCTATAACCCGATTTTTTCGATTATCGATTTTCGATATTTATTGGAAGTACCTCGACACAAAACCTAGCTATGAACACTTGCAGACGCTTATAGTACAACTGTGTAAAATTTCAAGAAAATCGGTTCAGTCGTTTCGGAGTCTATAGGTAACGGACACACACACACAAAGACAAAGTTCCATTTGGAAATAAGTTTAGATTTGTTTTAATTCATTATTTACAGAAATATCCATCTCTCGCTACCAAATACAAAGCCAGACATTAATTCTGTATGAATATCTGGATTGTAGAAATATCGTTATTTTCATTGTTTATTTTTTTTTCGAGTTTGTTATTATTATCAGAGCTTTTGGATTGATGTGGCTTCCGGCCACTATTAGTTGCATGTTAATCTAGGTAACCCGAGGGAACTTCGAATATAAAGATTTATTTAATCTCCATGTATACATTTTTGTCGTCATGTCCTTATTTACGACCACCCAGCCATTCTTGTCCCGTTTCCATTGACAGTTGTTTGTATCAAACTAAAAAGCTATCGATCACAAAATCTTTTAGATGCATTAAAATTCAAACAGGTCTCTTAATTTACATAAATAAAGAACATCATCGGCTCAGAACGAGAAATCGGGGAGCCGAGTTCGAATTCCAGTTGAATTCATTGCAATCACTGACGCACAAATACCCTTGGGAAAGGTATTAATCCGTCTCTTTCTTCCAGTTATGGGTTAAATAACAGGACAGATTGTGTTCTATAGCCTTGATCGGCAAGCAGTCTACCGCAGAAAGCAATGGCAACATACTGCGGGATAATCTTCTACGCAGTCAGTCATGTCTCTTTCGAGACATGATCGCCCAAGCATGTTTCCCGTATGGAACTTAACTGACTGAATTACCCAAATATTTTAAAATGATCTACTTGTACGCGTTTTTAATCAAGAATTGCAAATTGATGAACCACTCTTATTGGAAAAGATTTCATCTGGTCCGTTACTCCTGTTGTATATCTAGAAATTCTTGATAAAATCCAAAGAAGTTTCGGCCTCACTCACTTTCCTATTGCTTTAATGTTGTTTCTTGTGATTTTTCTATGAATACATAATTTAATAGTTCGGATGAACTCTTTGCTATAGTCACTAGACCATATGAATTTAAGCTCAGAAATACATTGGCGTTGTGGTGCACTCGGATCGAGAAATCGGGAAGCCGAGTTCGAATACGAGTTGAATTCATTGCAGTCACTTACGCGCAAATAACCTTGAAAAGGGTATTAATCTGTCGCTTCTCTCCATTTATGGGCTAAATAACAGGACAGATTGGGTTCTGTAATCTTGGCTGGCAACCAGTCTACCGCAGAATGTAATGACAACCGACTGCGGGATAATCTTCTGCCCAGTCATTGATGTCTCTTTCGAGACATGATCGCCCGAGCGTGTATCACGTATGGCACTTAACTGACTGATTATATTGGTAGCATTAATTATGTCCTAACAGCTTCTTTCCTCGCAAATTCCGATTGTAGAACTTCATTTCGTCTCAATGATTTACGCTCAAGTTTGACCTTAAAAATTTAAAAGTACAATGTCAGTCATTACTATTGTTTTCTAGATTATTCTTGTATTTTTGTCGGTATTCAATAATGTTTCTCTTGTTTTTTTATATATACACAAGGTAAACCCAAGTGTTTTGTTGGCAGTACGGTCTTGCATAAGGTGACATGATAACCCCCCTCTCTCTATTTCTCCCTCTCTCTAAACTTATGTATGTGTGTGTGTGTGTGTGTGTGTGTGTGTGTGTGTGTGTGTGTGTGTGTGCGCGTCTATTTGTCTGTGTATCAGTGTGTGTGTTGTGCATGTGTGTCTGTGTGGATGTCACATTGTTAAACTTCATTTCATACAATGACTGTTTCAAAATACTCAAGTTGTACCGCGCGATATCACTGGAGTGCTTTCTTTTGTTCCGAAGACTAAAAACTGTAATAAGATTGTTGTTTCCTCTAATCTCGAACCTTATTTTCATAGATGTCCATAGAAACTCAGGCAGAAGATGGTCTTGGATGAATGACACACCCGGTAACTAAGAACATTAATCGTAACGCTAAAATTCAGAGAATCGCCCTCCCCCAGGCTCTCCCTCACACACCCACAGCCGCACACTCATGCCAGCACACACACACACACACACACACACACACATATATATATATATATTTTATATATATCAGCATGCAGTGTGGGTATAGAAGAATCCAAAGGAGTATCCTGATAAACAATGGTAGGATAACTCTCTAAGAGCTCTAAATATATATGTATATAAATACATACAGAGCAAATACAAAAAAATTAAGGCAAACACGTTATTTCATGCTAAATCGGAAGTATGGGCCTATTTCAGGGGAACCATCAGCAGCTTCCGTTATTATTTTGCAAAGGATTTTACACGATTCGTGTAAAGTCCTTTGTAAAATAAAGACGGAAGCGGATAATGGTTCGCCTGAAATAGGTCCATACTACCTTAATTTTTCTTATATATATATATATATATATATATATATATATATATATATATAAGACGCGTGCTAAAAACACGAACCATTTCTCATAATGTGACGAACAAAACAAACATCAGTTTTCTACTGGTTACATTTTTTTATTGTTTGTGTACTTTTTTAAATCCCTTAACTAATACACATGTAAACGCACAACAACAACACCACCAGCAGCAACAATCCTCTCTATACACATATACGATGGGCATAGGAATCAATATTGCATCGTAATTGAGAGTTGTATGTTTCGATGTAACATTAGTGCAATATTTACACTTGAAACCTCTTTCTTGATTTGAAGAAAGTCATTAAGAGTCATGAATGTGAAACTAATAGGCACTATGCAATGTTGATTCTGTCGATAAACGCTCCATATCCAATCGTGATCACTATTCTCTATGACAATACTTATACAATATATATATATATAGTCATCATCAGACAGATTTGTTTCGCCGTATCACAGCTCATCAGTACGGTTAGACAGCCGATTGCTTTTTAACCCAGGATTGAAACCCGACCGAATTGGCGTCAATCGGCGATTCTACCTCTGAGCTATGGGCGCTCGGCAGAAGAAGGCAGACTTTTAGAGTGTGATTTATCATAGGCCAGTAACCAGAGTGCTCTAATTCATTACTGAATGAACGATGTGTAGATGCTAGAGTAGCTACCGTTTTTTCAAAGTCGACTATTCTTCCAGTGTGCTCAATCAGGGTGCTAAAGCGTAGTACAAAAATCTCGCTTTCATATGTCAGTTATGTGCCATACGTGATACACGGTTTGGGCGATCATGTCTCAAAACTGACATTACTGACTAGCGAGAAGATTTTCCCGCACTAGGTTGTCATTGCTTTCTGCGGTAGACTGTTTGCCAGCCAAGGCTGTAGAACCCAGTCTATCCTATTATTTAACCCATAACTGGAGGGAAGACACTGATTAATACCTTTCCCATAAGTATTTGTGCGTAATTGAATTGAAAAGGAATTCGAACTCGGCTCTCCAATTTGTCGTTACGAGTCGATCTCCACTGCACCACAACGCACATCCTTTCAGATAAGTTTCGTAAAAAAGGACTGACAAGTTACAACGTTTAATTACTTTATTTAATTTTTCTTGTGCTTTTATAATGTTATTATTTGTGACCATAAATTATGTAAGGAATTATCCGAAACTTATCACACACACACACACCCACACACACACACACACACACACACACACACACATATATATATATATATATATAGTCATCCATAGACAGATCTGTTTCGCTATATCACAGCTCATCAGTACAGTTAGATACCGAGTGCTTTTAACCCAGGATTGAAACCCGACTGAATTGGCGTCAGTCGGCGATTCTACCTCTGGTCTATGGGCACTCTGTAGAAGAAGGCAGACTATTTAGCGTGTATATTATCATTATATACGCCCAATAGCCAGAGTGCTCTAATTCATTAATGAATTAGTGATATGTATATATATATATAAGTGTGCTTCTGCTTTCAGTATAAATACAGAAATAGTAATTTTCAGTATACATACAAAAACAACACGCATATAGTAAACGTATAAAAGTCAGTACATGTTTAGCCATTATCATTGTTTCTTTTTTACCCAAAACATGCATTAACTCAGGCATTTATGTCATAATGTGAACATACACATATTTATCACATATTAACATAAGTATAAAAACATGCACATACATATAGAAATGCTCTAACATAGACATTCATACAGATATGTATGCGTGAGAAGATCAAAGTGCATTTTTTTGTCTTCATGCGTTAAATACGTCAGTACAATTTGGTTCAACTCAGTGCCTTTTCTGAACTCAAGGCTCCTCGTGAAGAATCTGTAACTGAATTGTATGTCGCCAGTGATAGACTGAAAAAAAAACATCAAGCGATTTTTGCCTTGAAATACCGACGCATGTGTCCAACATTAACAATGCTATCAGGAACAAATACCTGATGCAATATTTAGGGCGGATTAGATATTTTATAAACAAACATACACAGTCATCTCTCTATCTATGTCTCTATAATGGCCTGTCTGTAACTCCTCTGCTAGTTTGACTTTCCCCTTAATCTCTCTCAAAATCCATCTTTTGATCTATGACAGTGGATTTTATTTACTTCTATCTATCTATCTATCTATCTATCTATCTATCTATCTATCTATTTCCGTTATCTATCTATCTATCTATCTATCTATCTATCTATCTATCTATTAGCAGTTTCATATTCAATTCCCGGGATCTATTCATAGTTACCTCTAAGTTAATTTTTTTCCATTCATATCAATTCTAATCAGTCTATTCATGACTATCCTTGTTATTTTCGATCTCAAACTTTTCATCAGAGCAAACTTTTATTATACTCTCCTTTCAACAGAGCAAACTTTTATTATACTCTCCGTTCATCAGAGCATATTCAGATATCCATACACACAACGGATATACAAGATGCGATTGATAAATTGTCATATTAGTGATTTCGTGCGTTCGCATTGTTTGATCTGTCAGTATGATCATGTAAGGTGAGAAAAAAGAATACCATGGCGGAAGTTATTCAACCCCAAATTTTCAAACGTCAGGCTGTACGGTTTATGATTCACACCAGAATCTGTGATACCTACACTACCGGCCATAATTATTAAGCCACCTCTGCTTTTTAAAATAAAATGATATATTTCATAATATTTTCAGTATTTATTGTCAAGTAGATAAGTCTAAATGAAAATAGAATGGTTCTTTTGTTAATACTACACATTAACATGCTCCTCAAATAAACTGTTCTGGTGTCCAGTTTTTGTGTTCTCTTCCCCATGCGTCTCTTCTTCTTATTGACTGGCCGGAGCAAAAGGTTCCTGGCTGCCTTGTGACATTTGGCAAAGTGATAATAACAAAATAACCATTCTATTTTCATTTAGAATTATCCACTTGGCAATAAATACTGAAAATAGTATGAAATCCATCATTTTCTTTAAAAAATTGGGCTTTCCTAATAATTATAACCCGTAGTGTACATTTCAGGCTGATTCGTAAAGAGTTGGATAAGTGATAAAGTAGGTCATTGTGGGAAGACCCTATGCCTGAAAACATGCTTCTGCACCATGTCCCACAAGCAGGAGAACCAACATATGGATGCCAGGCATTTGCTGCGACCGTATCACCACTTAAATCTGGCTACATAACTTCCCAGACTAAAACATCTTGATTATTGTGTGTGGGAGGCAATTAAAGAGGAGACCAACAAAACTCCTTGTAACACCAAAAATGGACGGAAGGAATTATTCACAAACGTAAGCAAGAAAACCTTTCACAAGCGAATCAGGAGATAACGAAGTAGTGTGGAGGACGTGGTTGAAGACAATTGCAATTTTATTAAGTCTTCTTCTTCTTCTTCTTCTTCTTCTATGTGTCTTGTCCTTTCAAAACGTAGGCGATCATGGTCTTCCACATCTCCTTATCCCTGGGGGCTCTTAGCGCACTTTCTTCTTTCTATCATCCACCTGATCAGACTCTTCAAATATGTTATGCACTGCTTTCCTCTGTCTCTTTTTCCCGCTATCTGGCCTGTTAGCATCAGGTTCTCCAATCCTATCTTCCTCATTTAATGCCCCAGGAACTTCAGCTGTCTCTTCCTGATTAATTTCCTTTTCGTTTCCATTCTTTCCAACACCTCGTCATTGTTCACATGCTCGGTCTATGATATCCGCAGCATCCTTCAGTAGAACCACATTTCAGCTGCTTCAAGTTTTTTCTTCATCTTCGATGATATTGTCCAGCATTCACTGCCATATTGAAGAACTGACATCACTTAGCAATCTAGTACTTTCTTCTTTATTTCTAGTGAAAGTGTTTCCTGTGTCTTAATACTTTACTCAGCTTCTGGAACGCGTCCTTCGCTATGCCAGTTCGGATCTCTGTGTCGCACTTTTCGTCTTCTGTTAGAACACTTCCCAGGTATTTAAATTTTTGTAACTGCTTGATTTTAGTATCCCTCACCTGTATTTGGCATTTTGGGTTGCTATTTTTGCTGATGATCATGAATTCAGTTTTCTTGCAGTTTATTTGTAGTCTGTTTTTGTCACTCTCTTCAGCTACCTTCCGTAGGAGGTTTTGTAGATTTTTTCCGTGTCTGCAATCAGCATTGTATCATCTGCGTATCTTATGTTGTTCAAATTGTGACCTCTGATGACCCAATCCTGGCATAATATTTAGGGTCCTCAGAATAGTCTTGCTCTACAAGTTAAATTGTCGGCCACTCAGCGCAGCACCACTAGATTGAGTAGATGTCCTGTTTCCTATTTCAAAGTATTTTTGTGTTATGTTGGTATATATACCTGTCAAATGGAGATGGCAGTGTTATTTACATTTTGGCGTAAATTAGATGAAAATTCAACCATCGCATCCGTTATTTTATTACAGATTGGTTTATATTTTATTGTCTTAATATTCATCTCCCATATTTGATTTGCCTGGTTTTAAAATAAAGGACAATACAAGACACCGTACATCAGATCAGTGCACCTAAAAACTTTGAAAAAAATTAGACAAGAATACACAATTACACATAAAGACGCAAACATTGTATTATGTTTCAAGAAAAATTGTATTCGTGGATGTGTGTTGTGGTGCAGTGGATGTCGGCTCGAAACGAGAAAGTGGGGTGCCGAATTCGAATTCCAAAAACACACACAGACACACACATATATAGACAGATTTATAGACAGATAGATATAGAGAGAGAAAGAGGAAGAGACGGGAGTAATGGATATAATAATCAACAATTGCTGTTTCTCAACTTAACCGTCTTCCTAAAAATATTACCGAATTTATACAGTGAAAACTCATCCAGATTTCTATAATAATTTTAATTAATACATAGACACACACGCAGGGACACTCACACACACATACACACTCAAAAACACGGACATATACAGATACCCGGTTAAAGGCAGTTGAAATATTTCTTTTTAAAATCAAATATAGTACGTTCAGTTTAGACAAAACACAGTAAACTTACAAGAACTTTCAGGTACCACCTTAGGACGAGCTTTGTAGTCAATAATTAGATTTTGAAAATAAAATTAATTACTAAGACAAAACAAGTAAACAGATGTGTTGCGCCAATTGAAATCTAAAATGAAGATCACCATTATTAAAGATATGCAAGATACGGATGCTAACTTCTACTGCTCTTTCAGATAAAATAAATGAATATCATGCCTTTAAATATCAACATTACAAATGGGCTTAATCTGAATTTATCAATATTTTGAATGGGCTTTATCTCAAAATAACAATATCTAGAAAGAGATTAATTTGGAAATATCAATATCTAGAATTGGATTACTCTGAAAATATCAATAACTAGAAAGAGATTAACCTGGAAATATCGATATCTAGGAATTGGCTTACTCTGAAAATATCAACATCTTGAATGGGCTTAATCTGAAAATATCACGAATTGGAATGGGCTTAATCTGAATTTTTCAGTGTCTAGAATGAGCTTGATTTGAAAATATCAATGTGTGGAATGAGATTAACGTCGAAATATCAATATCTGGAATGGAATTAATCTGGAAATATCAATAACTTAAATGGGATTAATCTGAAAACATTAATCATTATCGGGAATGAGATTAATCAGAATTTATCAGTATCTGGAATTGGCTTAATCTGAAAATGACATTGATAAAAAAAGCTGGAATGCACAAAGGAGAAATGCATTTCCAAAAGGTTATAAACAAAAATAAAATAAAATAAAAAAATAAAACATGTAAAGGAACATAATTTTAATTTTTTTTTTACCATTTTTAATCAAAAGGGTTTATTTAATCTTTAATTGCGAAGAAAAACATTGGCCATATTTTTTAAAACCTAACAAACAGTATTTCTATTGATAATCTCATATTTACTGTTTTGTTTCATTTATGCATTCTCAGCGTCCTTTTCTACTATATTGACCTAATTATAAAAATGACAGTGCCATAACTTTGCTGCACGTACATGATATTTTATGTTGGATTTTATTATCATTTCATTAATTTCAAGTACCGTATCTATCATTTAAACTAATAAAAAGATGATCAAAATTAAAATCTAGTTTGCCAATTTACAATATCATAGTTTTAGTAAAAATAATCAGATTAAATAGAGGAAGATTCGATAAATTTTAGTTTGAGTTGTTTTTTTATTAAAAAAAAAAGAAACAAAATGAAATTGGTTAAACTATATGCCCAAACACATATTTAAACCAAATTAAATTTCAATGGTTAAGATGTCATTGCCCACCTCCTTCGTCGTTAAATGCCGATAAGTAAAAATTAGACGTAACCTGCACTTTAGTCTTGATATGCTATATAAAACTTTGCGTGCAATTTTCTTCCATATATATATACACATGCGTAAAAACCAACGAATTTGTAACATGTATAAAAATCACTTGTCTTCTAAAATATAATAGCTAATGCCCGGAAAGGTATCAGTCAGGTAAGTGTCATACGTGATACACGCTTAAGCGTTCATGTTTCGAAAGAGACTGACTGGGAAGAAGATTATCACGCAGTAGGTTGCCGTTATTTTTTGCGGTAGATTGGTAGCCAGCCAAGGCTATAGAACCCATTCTGTGCTGTTATTTAATCTATAACTGGAGAGAACAGACGGATTAATACCTGTTCCAAGGGTATTTGAGCGTAAGTGAATGTACGGAATTTAACTGGAATTTTCCTAACTATATCAATGATAAACAAATAAAATTATTATTACAAAAAAACATGACACTAGTATTAAAAATATTACACACACACACACACACACACACACACATACACACACACACACACACACACAAACACACACACACACAAACAAACAAACACGCACACACAAACACACACGCATAGACTAAATTATCGCCCGGTTCACACTCCACCCACGTCTATTGAATAGGTGTAGAGGCTCATCCCTTGTTCCCTGTTTAGGATGTGGTTTCCGGTTTTCTCTTTTCCAATCTTTTCACTTTTCTTTTTCTTTTTTTTTCAGTTAGAGTAGATAGACTAAACTATCACCCGGTTCACACTCCACCCACGTCTATTGAATAGGTGTAGAGGCTCATCCCTTGTGAACTGTTTAGGATGTGGTTTCCGGTTTTCTCTTTTCCAATCTTTTCACTTTTCTTTTTTTTTTCAATTAGAGTAGATAGACTAAACTATCGCCCGGTTCACACTCCACCCACATCTACTGAACAGGTGAAGAGGCTCATCCCTTGTTTCCTGTTTAGGATGTGGTTTCCAGCTTTCTCTCCTCTAATCTTTACACACTTACGTAGCCCCCGGCACATCAGTGGCGTTACCGCCTTGCTCGAGGTGATATGATTAAAAAAATATATATATACACACACAAATCTACATATTTTATTGCAACCAAATGCACCTTATCTATAAACAAAACGAATTTTCTTTACGAAACATTATTAAATTATTTTTGTCGAGACTTAAATGTATCACTGGCGATTTTCTTTTTCGCAATATATTATTGGTCATTTTCAAGATAAAATCTTTTATTATGCATTCATTGGGCTTTGAGCACAGTTTAAGGATTCACTGGGATCCTAAAAAATACTACCACCCCGAGTTATCGAGGAGCTGAAAACAACAGCAATTAAAAGGTTGTTCGACGCTCTTCAAAACTTCTCAATCAGAGATCTAACTGCCGGGTATGGTTCATCGTCATCCCCTGGACGTCTAATTGCAAGAATGCAATGTATGATCATCAGCAAGAGAAAATGCCCACGATCCGAGTAAAGAATCGAAGATGTCAAGAACAAGCAAGTACAGAGGCTTAATTGTCTGGTAAGTGTATTAACAGAAGATGGGGAATAGGACACTAAAAATTGAACAGGCTTTGCTGAGAAGCAGAACCTCTTCTTCAGAAACAAAGAAAAGAGTGCTGGCGAGTGATATAATCTCTATGCTCTTATACATCAGCAAAATCTGGACAATTTCCTTAAGGATGAAGAGAAAATTAGATGGCACAGAATTGTGGTTCTACAGAAGGATACTAAGAATAATTGTGTGGTGCCTTAATGAAAATGGAAATAAAAGAACGCTTATACTCAGACTCAGACTCTTTTTCAGAAACATACTTCTGTAAGTCTTTGGACACATAATATAGAAGAAAGGCTTACAAAGCTCATCCCTTACGTGATATCGTGAGGGTAAGAGTTAATAGGGACAGGCAGCGAGTTATCTATCTAATGGATCTGTGCGACTGAAAGGGATAAACTGTGAACGTGACCTTTAGTAAAGGGAGAAAAACTACTAAGGGCCGAACGGAATTGGACGCCTTGAAGAGCCGTAATCACGCATGTCCAGAAGTGACGCGGCACACTAAAAAAGAGGGCCTTCCTTATCCAATATAATACGTCTGGGTCACATGATATGCCATTTGAGCGCTAGATGCTTTACTGCCACTCGAAAACCACAGATGAAAGCTATGAAACATTCCCTACCACGCAAACAATGCATTCGCGCCATAAAGCCTGAAGGTTAAAGCAAAACTTCATTGTCTTCAACCAACGATAAAAACGGAAAACAGATGCAAAAACCCAATGATTGTCCAGCCTGTTTATACCGTGGATTTAAAAACCACCCGATATTTGGCTCTTCCCAGCAGTAAGTCCGGCAGCAAGGTCTATGATTGGGTCGTTGTGAGGAGCATAGAACCATCTCTTAATTGCTGTTGTTCCCAGGTCCACCCTGACCGGGAGTGGTAGCACCTGTTAGGGTCCCAGCCATGGATAAATAGCTGACCCCCAAACTGGGGACAAAATGCTATAAAAGTATTCAACAAAACGTTTTTGAATGAAAAAACGTTACCAACAAAACTTTACTGAATAAATGAACGTTGCCAGCAAAACGTTTTTGAAAAAAAAAACGTTACCAACAAAACTTTTTTGAAAAAAAATTATAAACAAACAAAAACAATAAAAAATAAACTAAATAAAACAAATCAAAACGATTTTCAGCATTAAATGACCTAATGAAAGTTGATATGCTGGTTAAATAAACCAACCAACCAGAAGTAAGCGACATACTTTTTTCCTCCTGTATCAAAAGTGGGCAGATTTTGTTAAATGGGATCAAAAGAGAAACAGCAATTTTTATGGACGCAAAAAATCGGATGGAAAAGTTTGGAACACGGAAACGTAACGTCGATTAAACACCAACTTGTAATTTTGAATAAAGTCGGCGACTCTACCCCTGGGATATGGGCGTTCGATGGAAGTAGGCGGACTTTTTAACGCATATCATTATACGCGCCCTATAGCTAGTGTGCTCTAATTCATTTTACTGAATGAGCGATGCGTACATGCCAGAGTAGCTACTGTTTATCAAAGTCTACTATTTTTCCAGAGTGCTCAATCAGGGTGTGAGAGCGTAGTCATCCACATACAAGCCTGTTTCGCTGTTATACAGCTCATCAGTGTGACTAGACGCATCCACTCGCCTCTGGCCGGGATCGAAACTCGACCAATTTGGTGTCACTCGGAGTCGCTACCCACTAAGCCATCGACGCATATTAGCAGAGAAGGGAAATTTTAACGTGTTGTATATCATCAGTGTTTACTGCTGATATACAACATATATATATATATATATATATATATATATATATATATATATATATAAATTTCAAAATTGTTGTTTAAAAGTTCACTAAACTTGTCTTAATGGTGGAGTTAAGTGTTTATGTTTTTTGTCGTCTCATATATCGGAGTCTAACTGTACTGATGAGCGAAACAGATCTGTCTGTGGATGACTATTTACGCGATCACACTCTGATTGAGCAGTCTGGAAAAATGGTAGACTTTGAAAAACAGTAGCTACTCTAGCATCTACACATCGTACAGTAAGCAATGAATTAGAACACTCTCAGCTATTGGGCGTGTATAATGATAATGATAATGTATAATGATAATGTACACGCTAAAAAGTCTGCCTCCTTCTACTAAGCGCCCATAGCTCAGAGGTAGAATCGCCGACTGACGTCAATTCGGTCGGGTTTCAATCCTGGGTCAAAGGTAATCGGAGTCTAACCGTACTGATGAGCTGAGCGAAACAGATCTGTCTGCGGATGACTATATATATATATATATATATATATATATATATATATATATACACTACCGGCCATATATATATATATATATATATATATATATACTACCTGCCATAATTATTAGGCCACTCAAGGTTTTTAAATATAATGATGTATTTCATACTATTTTAGTATTTATTGACAAATGGATAATTTTAAATGAAAATAGAATGGTTCTTTAGTTATCATTAGTTAGCAAAATTTTGTAATAATAAGAAGAGACTAGCATGGGAAGGACAGCACAAAAAGTGGACACAAGAACAGTTCATTTTATGCACATGTTATTGTGTAGTATTAACAAAAGAACCATTCTCTTTTCATGTAGAATTATCCACTTGATAATAAGTATTAAAAGTAATCTGAAATACACCATTTCTTTAAAAAAAAAAAGAGGTGGCCTAATAATTATGGCCGGTAGTGTATATATATAAATTATTTAGATTTGGTCATGAATAAATTAGAACAATGAACAGTTGTTTTAAAATGTGTTCAATACAGTTATATTGCAGAAATTTTGAATATTTTTCATTTGTAAACGAGTTATTACGCAACCAAGGTTTCTACATTTCGGTGTCTTTTGGCGAGTCCCAGTAAATTATGAAGACACCAAAAGGTAGAAACCTGGGTCGCGTAATAACTTGTTTACAAATGAAGCAAGCACGAAATTAAAATTATAGAATGGTGAAAATTTATCCATTGAATGGCCCTTAGAAATGTGTGCATATGAACCTGTACAAATTCACATATACTAACACTCATATTAAAAAAAAATTCTACTCAATTTCACACGCTTATTATTTGTGCTTCCGTTTGAGGTCAACAGCATCTATTTCTTTTTATATTTTTATTTGTCTTTAATGAAATCCAACCTCTTCCTCTTGTTGACCGAAATGGTCTGACCTTTCAATGAACACTCATTATTCATACTCTCCAATCCATCAAGGTCTTCCGAAGGCAAACATTTGAACCTACGTCAAGGCCATCCTTTGGGTCGTTTAGAAAACATGGCCAACGGAAAGGTCTTCGAGACTAAAGTGTTACGACTGCATTCAGCAAGAAAGCCAGTTAGTTTTCATAACCTCAAGTCCACATAATTTTCTATTGTTGTCTGTCTTCTTTACGGGGACTGCAATAAGACGGCATCCTTGAAATTGTCAAGCCTTTTGCAAAAGCTTAAAGGAATTGGCGAAAGGAGAGATCTGAGAAATGTTAAATGCTAGGCGAATCTATTATTGTTAATCAGTTCGATATTAAATGGCTGGGCTTGCGCGCGTGCACGTGAGTGTTTATAGATCAGACGCCTACGGCACAGACATAGCACAATAATTGTTTCTCGTTTAATCTCAATGACAAATTGAAAAGAGGCTTCGAGAGGCCAAACAAAAGTTGAAATGAAACGGTTATATGGTTAAAATACAGTTCTTCGCAAACTTACCAAATCGGAAATTATCCGGATTAAATTAATTATTTTTAATATTTTACAGAAAATTTACTACTGATATTAAAATTCAGACGCAAATAAGAAACTCACAAATTTAGCATTTTTAATTTTGTTCACCTTTAAGAAATTATTTTTGCGAAATAAATTAATTTGGCGTTATGCTTCTAAAATTATAAATTTAAATAAAATAAAATAAAATAAAATAAAGGCCCTTAAATGTTAAATCCAGGGTGTAAATTAGCTTGTTTACATTCACAATGTTTTTAATAAAAAAATAAAAACAACGTAAACATACGGATAAGGTTGGATCACTGTGTCGGGCCCGGCCTTTTTTTTCCGCCTGAATCCATCTTGCACATATACAAATCAACCATCCGTCCGTGCATGGAATACTGCTGTCATATATTGCCAGGCACCCCATCTGTTCATTTCAGGTTTTCTTGACAGGCTCCAAAGGAGAATCAGCAATGTGATAGGTACCGACTTGGCGACTCGATTTCAGCCACTTTCTCACCGGCGGGATGTGGCTTTCCTCTGTCTGTTCTAAAATATTTTCATGACTTCACTTCCGACGAACTTAAGTCACTTGTGTCCCTGCCAGATGAGTCCACCCATTTACAGTTAGATCAACCAAATGCAGCCGACAATTATACTCCATCAGCTCCTTTTCTCGCACTTCCTGCCTGTGGAACTCTCTTCTACATTATTGCTACAACCTACACGAATTTAAATACAAAGTCAATACCCATCTCTTAACCACTTGACTCCAGTTCTTTCTACATCACTCTGTATATCTTTTCCTTTCTGTCTACCTTTGCAACTGTCATCACACCTGTATTCACATCTTTCTCTTGCACTTTTCTCTGACACCTCCTGTAACTGGTTCGTCTTTCCCTTTACTCTCCTCCAATCTAATCTTTTTCTCTTATGTTGCCCCCTGCGCATCAGTGGCGTTACCGCCTTGCTTGGAGTGAAACGATTAAAATAAAAGTAATACGCAGAAATTTACGTATGCGTCCATCTGCTTTTATTTATAAATTCTTGTAAACTTAAGGGCTGATGATTGTTCAGTTTAAATTATATTAACCTACTATTACTGTAGTATATGTATAAATAAGTAACTGATTATTAACCGATTAAAGTAAAGTAAAAAATCGTTTGGTTAAATAGAGTAAAAATAAAGTAAATATTAATAGGTTAATTAAAGTAACTCAATATATTTATTTAATTAATTCAAATTATTTAACTATATAATTAACTTAATCTATTCAGTCAACCAATTAAATTAGATAACTAAACCAATTAGACAACCTATTCAATTCATTCAACTAGATAATTAAGTTCATTTAATCTGATATTCAAATCAATTCACTGTATAAATCAATTTAATAATTAATCGGTTTATGTAATTGAAACCTAAGAACTACAAGCCCACAACAGACAGTCCGACAGAGAAAGGATCTGATAAAATTTTTCAAAGAACACAAAATATAAATCACTAATGTAACTAACGTTAATGTGATAAAATTCCTTGACATAACTTTCGACCCTAATAATGAAATATACAAACCATATATTAAGAATTTTCACAAACACAAATAAGTCCACAAAGACACTAACCACCACTAAAAATATCCACAAATCCATCCAGTTAATGTGATTTTCTAATGTTAGTAGTTGGAAATCTTCTTCTGTAGTTCCTATATTTAAAAACACTGGAGAACCCTCTGACCCTGCAAATTACCGCCCTATCAGCCTTCTTCCGATCTTTGGCAAAGTGTTCGAAGTCATTATCAACGCCGACATGGTTCAGCATCTCACAGCACACAGACTCCTCTGGGACAAGCAATATGGTTTCCGCTTCACCAGGTCTACTGCTGATATGCTAACGACCATCACCGAGTACATATACCAGGCACTCGACACGAATGGCGAAGCCCGAACTGTTGCATTGGATATATCTAAGGCGTTCGACAGAGTTTGGCATGCTGGCCTTCTATGTAAACTGCGGTGCTATGGTATAACTGGACATATGTTTCAACTAATCCAGTCATTCCTTTCTAACCGCACAATGAAGGTGGTATTAAACGGACATGCCTCCCAGAACTACCATACAAACGCAGGTGTCCCCCAAGGCTCCATCTTAGGTCCTACACTCTTCCTGATATACATTAATGATCTCCCTGATTCCATAAGAGCCCAAATAGGTTTGTACGCCGATGACACCACAGTTTACTCTTGCCTCCTACAAAAATCTGGTGTAGGCGTCAAAGCTAACCTCGCAGCCGAGATTGAAAAAAACCTCCAATCCATATTGGAGTGGGGTAAGAAATGGCTAGTAAATTTGAATGCTTCTAAATCGAAGCTACTCTCAATTAACCATCATCGACAATCTCACCTACCTCCCATTAGCATGGACCAAGCTTGCCTCCCAGAGAGTAAAACACTACGCCTCCTTAGTTTCACACTTTCAGCGGACCTCAAATGGAATGACGATATCGAATCCATTGCTAAATCCGCTGCTATGAAAGTCGGTTCTCTGTGTAGGGTCCGGAAGTTTTTTCCGTCTAAATCTATCCTGCACATATATAAATCTACCATCCGCCCGTGCATTGAATACTGCTGCCATATCTGGTCGGGTGCCCCTGCTATTCACCTTGGGTTTCTCGATAAGGTTCAGAGGAGGGTCTGTAATGTGATAGATACCAACTTGGCAGACCGCCTGAAGTCTCTCTCCCACCGGCGCAACGTGGCTTCCCTGTGTCTCTTCTATAAATACTTTCACGGCTTCTGCTCCGATGAACTTAGATCACTGGTGCCCCCTAAATACGAATTTGAACGAGATACTAGATTAGCAACTAGATCCCACCCTTTTACAGTGAAACCGATAAAATGCAACCATAACTTCTACTCCAACAGTTTCTTTCCTCGCACTTCCCGACTGTGGAATTCTCTTCCATACGATTGCTTCCCCGACGGCTACAATCTCCGGGAGTTTAAATGTAAGGTCAATAGACACCTCCTAACACACTAACCTGCTCCCATTATATCAAACACTTTTCCCATCTGCCCAACCCTCATCCTCGGTATCCCTACTCATCTGTCACCTTCCTCCTGACATTCCTTATGTCTAACCTTCTATCTGTTTACCTTCCCCTATGTAGCCTCATCCGCAATAGTGGCAGTGGAATGCCTTGCTTGGGGTGAGATGATTAAAAAAAAATGTTTGATAAATGTAAAATTAAATGTATTAAAACCCTTGATAAAAATAACCACCATGTTAGATTAGAATACTCTGATAAAAAGAAGCCAAACATATACCCAAATCACGCAAATGTAACATGATATGGCTCAACACTTTCAGTAAGAACCATAAAACCGGCATCGGCAATTTTTTCTAAATTTAATCCACAAGCATTTCAACCATTCCCTTCCACTCAAAATGTTTTCAATAAAAAAAAAGAATGTCAAGATTAGTTATAGTTGAGTAAAAGCTTTGATAAATATAGCTCTTTACGTAAAAATAAGTTATTAAAAAGATGCCCATCCTACGAAATAGTTGTCACTCCATTAACAATTACAGTAATACTACCGTAAATAATTGCAACGCCCGAAAAATATACGACCGACCTCTTGACGTTAACTGCATGGCGTAATGCATTATCTAGAAAGATAGCATACATTCGCACGGCGACTACAAGTTATACTTTGGATACGGATTCTCCTTGGAAATCTGGATTCAAAAACCATAAACTGACTTAGAAAAATACTAATAACAAGAATAGTGTTGCTCTCTACAGATATTTTTTTAAAAATAAACCAATTCTTAAAGTGGAAAAGGAAATAGGTGTAACTTGTGCTTTTTCGAAAAGCTTATAATACTAAAACACATTAATAACCATAAATTATAAATCAGAAGAAGTGAACTGATGACAATATGCAGGCATAGATACAAATACTTATTTAAATACTTAGATCCCGTCTAAAACTTATAGCTCCGATCTCTTCGTTTTGTTATGTCATGCCTTCTTTCTTTTTTATGTTATGGTTTAAACATTATTAAATGTATATATATATATATATATATATATATATATATATATGTGTGTGTGTGTGTGTGTGTGTGTGTGTGTATCACGTATTTATGTATATGTAAAGTGCTTTATATTCCGAATATTATTATTTTTTAATATATTTAACGTGTGTGTATATGTTTTTAACTTAATTTCCTCTGTTCGTATGTTATTATCTTTTCATTTGTATTGCTCGCATATTTGTATTATATTTGTATATTTTCATTATATATGTATATATATATATATATATATATATATATATGTGTGTGTGTGTGTGTGTGTGTGTGTCTGTGTGTGTGTGTGGTGTGTGTGTGTGTGCGTGTGTGTGTGTGGTGTAGCACTAGTAATTTCTTTATATATATATATATGTGGTGTAGCAGTAGTAATTTCTTCATATATATATATATATATATATATATATATATATATTCATGTATGTTACATGATTATATTTTATTTATTTATAATTACGTTTATATATATATATTTGCACACAACATCTTCAACATCTCCTTCTCTAACATACGAGTTAGATGCTTTTATAGTATCGAATCCTTCCTCCAAGTCAACTCACCTGACATACTAGCCCTTTGTGAAACCAACCTTGATCCTTCTATCCTCTCTTCTGAATTCTACTTCCCTGGTTACTTTCCCATCTTCAGGAAGGACTTCAATGTCCACATGCACAGGCTTGGTGTTTACGTCAGTGAACATCACCCTCTAGCTAGGGTGATCTCTCTTGAATCCCTAAATCATTCTTATGAGTTTCCGTCTCTCCATACTAAGCTCAGTTATCTATCTATTCTTCCTGTACCTCTCTCTCTCTCTCTCTCTCTCTCTCTCTCTCTCTCTCTCTCTCTCTCTCATTTCCCGACTGTTCCATTCATGACAGCATCTCCAGTAATATTGACAAAGCCATTTCCTCTCGCCTGTCTGCCAATATATTTGTGTTTGGCGACTTTAATGCTCACCACACCAAGTAGCTGAAAAGTTCAGCCACAGATCTTGCTGGTGTTCACACCATGAATTTTTCAAACCCTCAGTCTCTTACGCATGTGGTGAACTTCCCCACGCGTGTCTCTAATAACACTAATGGACCTGACTTATTGCTACATGTCTGTTTTACTTCTATTCCTAACAATTGCAATGTCAAGCAACACTGCCCCCTCGGAAACTCTGACGTTGTGGTGATTTCCATTAACATCTCCTTCCACTCCCACTCTACCCAAGAACCTCAGACTAGCAGAAAATCTTACTGCCACCAAAGAACAGATTGAGACTTATTCCACCATGTCCTGTGTGACGTCTCTTCGAACAAAGTCTTTAGTTTTCCCGTTCAAAACTGTACAGCTGAGGTCTATTCTTGGCTCAATGCTGGCATCGAAGCTTTCATCCTGTCCAGGAAGTTAGGACTAAAATCACTCTCGTCCCCTTGGTTCTCCCCCGCTTGCTCGGCCGCCATCGCCCATCGAAATCACTTCTTCCGGCTTTATCGGAGTCACGCGTCGGACCATAACAGGCGCCTATTTGCCTCTGTTCGCAATGAGTGCAAGAAGATACTTAAACAAATTTACTGCCTAGTTTTTACTTCTTATCACTTTTTGTTTTCAATCACTTTTTTTTATTACCCCACTACATTTTTAGGTTTTGTTATTAACAAAAAAGTTTCCAGTAAACAATTTCGTACCAAATGGAACGAATATTGTGTTCTCTGATGAAATGAGCTAATTTACGTCATTGAAATTAATTAGGAATTATAACTAATTTAAATGACATGTTGAGTTTTCTTTTTAAATATATATATATATATATATATATATATATATATATATATATATATATATATATCCTATTTTTAAGCGAGTTATTTAGCTACCCAGATTTCTATCATGAGTGTTGTCTTCAGGCGATTTTTAATAACTGATTTTACCTTTTACCGTTTTTCTTTTTAAGAACGCTCTTGTAACGGTGTTTTTTCCTTTTTTTAACGTTTACGTCGCAGGGAATTTATGAACGCGTAATTTTTAAATTAAAACGGATTATGGCGTTTTCAATCCCTGGTTGTATGAACCTAATAGGTTTTTAATAGTGTGGATGCATTTAGTCATAATTTCTGTTCTTTCATTTAACAGTTCGTCTTTATTTGGAAATATCATAATTTCTAATTTTTCTTCATGGCACAGTCTACATATTGTTCCACTGTTGTAAGGCTTGGCTGTTTTTACAATGCTCCATGTCATGTCTGGGTTTTTTCCATATTTAGATTTCAATTTCCACACGTGGCCAACCAATTTTGCATTGTTTTTAATTTTTCTATTTTAAATGTAAACCTGTGATTAAAGTCTTAAAGGTGTCTTTGGTTGAGCCCAAATTTATTTGGTCATCTGGGTCATTAACCTCTGCCTTGTAAATTATTTCTTTTGTGTTGCAGAGACCTTGAAGTGGTCATTTATTTTTTCCCTGAAGTTGCATTCATTGTTAGTGGTTTTGTTTTGTACGATGCTATTTAAGTTACTGGCGTTCTTTTAAACTATCTACATTATTAATGCAACTATAGCTTAGTTTGATTGTGTTTCTTTTGAGAATTTTGTTTCGTTCTGATTCTTTTGGAAAGTTTCTATTGATAATGTTGAGTCGTGATAGATTTTGACTCCAAGATTGTTGCATTTTCAGTAGGTTTCCTGATAAAAGGCACTTTGACAAGTAGTTATTTTATTGCAAAGTGATCGATATCAGGGTGAAGATACAGTGTTGATAGTGCAGAAAAACAGCTTCGATGAGTTAAGATTTCATAAAGTCGTAACACTATTTCCACATCGGTATATTTTTGTTTTTGATTTAATACAACGGAGTCAGAGAAATTGATATTAGTGATATTGTTAGTTGGGTTTTATTGTAATCTGCGATTTGAGCTTACGTAAAAAAAGATGGTTTTAATACTATTTACTTGTAAATTCGGGAAATAGAGAAATTTGCGGATAATAAGGGAAAAGAAAGAAAAAATATAGTTTTTCATCTTTTTTCGTGTTCGAAACGAATTACTTTGGGCCAGTGGAAGTTTGAAAAGTGGGCGTAGCCATAACAAAATGACAGGATTTATTTGATGAGGTCAGGTAGAGTTAAATCCTCAAACATTATTATTGGGAACAGATTCTAAAATCGAAAAACAGATGATGTAATTGAAAGAAAAAAAAAGACAGAAAGATCCTACGTCATGTGAGCTGTTGATATTTCATTCGTCGAGCCATGTCTTACCGTAAATCGTGAAGGTGGAAAATAATCTCATTGCTCAAAATCTTTCAGTTGGATAGATCCCCCAAGAGGATTGGGAATAACTATAAAAATGTAGACGCTCCAAGAAAAATTAGTTGGAGAGAGATTTTCAGATGACAAAGACCAAACGACACCCATCCAACGTCCACCGCCACGTCGCAATGTTTTTCGGCTGTCTCTGCAAAGTTTGATGAAGGCCGAAGAGACATGTTTTTTATCTGGAGAATTGACGGCCTGATTATTTTAAAAAATAAAATAAAAGGTCTGATTACTTTTAACGAAACTTCTGAAGGATTTATTTTTATATGAAGATTAAAAGCTCTGATATTTTTAAACGAATCCTCTCTCCGTTGTAAACTTGAATTGCGACAATTATATTTTCTGCTTTTGTAATTAAACTTTTTTTTATTATAAAGACTTTATTTCGTCACTTATCCAGGAGTCTTCGAACTTATTCATATATTTAATTTTTTTTTTTTTTGGTGCCGTAACTATTTTATTTTAACCACAGTTGTACACAAGTATCCGGTATGGGATATGGTAGAAATACGGCTACCGGGTTTACACAACGTGACCTTCTGAGATCAAAGAACAGCGAGGGAAGTGAGTCCGTTGTTGTAATAGACGTCTTGAGGACCAGCTACTGTGACGAGATCGTCACGACTAGTGGCCCGAAAGCGTCATCCTAACTGGTGCCGTTTCGACATCGTCATCGTAGAAGGTCTCAGTTCACGAACCAGCGATCCAACCAGCCGGGCAGATGAGTGTCACAACGGTGTCCTGACGAAACTTCGAAGTCGACATGAACTTGCTCAGATTTATATATGCTCGATGTAATAAAACATAATAATTAATTATAGATTAATAAATGTACATATTATGCCAAACCTATGGCAAGATCGGAGTTTAATGCATTAGGTGTTTAGGATATACTGACCGTTATGTGTTTACTGACCGTTAGGTAATTTAAATGTAAGGTCAATAGACACCTCCTAACACACTAACCCATACCCATTCTCCCCAACTCTCCCCCTATGTACATTCTAACTCGTTTATCGCCCTGTGTAACCCCCTGCGCTATAGTGGCAGTGGAATGCCTTGCTTGGGGTGACATGATTAAAAAAAAAAAAATAATAATAATAATAAATCAATAAATCTGAAAGGAAAATATTAAAACAAAGCATGGAACACGGTGAAGCAAAGAATTCTTTTCCCTATAGTCTAAGGACAGAAGTGTTTGCAAAGCTATATAGATTAACATTACCCGTAAACAGAAGATTGAAATTTTCTTTGAATTTTTCGTGCTTCTCAAAGATGGACCTTCCGTTTTCGTTTGGATAATTCCAGTTCGGCTATGCTTTACAAACACAAAAGCTGGACAACATCATCCAAGATGAGGAATAAACTTGAAGCAGCGGAAATGTGGCTCTACAGAAGGATGCTGCGGATATCATGGACCGAGCATGTGAGCAATGATAAGGTTTTGGAAAGAATGTCAACGAAAAAAACTTAATAGTCTGCATCAGGAAGAGACAACTGAAATTCCTGGGACATGTACTAAGGAAGGAGGGCTTGGAGAACCTGATACTAACAGGCCAGATAGAAGTAAACAGAGACAGAAGAAGACAGCGCATAACATATTTGAAGGGCCTGATCAGGTGGATGGCGGAACGGGGTTAGCGTAGTGTAACAGGAGAAAACCTACTACAAGCCACCAGGGGTAGAGAGACGTGGAAAGCCATGATCAAGAAGAAGATTTTGGGCTTGAAAAAGGAGTATATATTTTAGGAAAAGAGATAACAGAAAGAAAAACGAGTTACAAATTTAGATTTTTGAAATATTCAATAACGGCACTCTCATGAAATCTCCGCTGAAATAAGTTACTTTCTTTTTTGAAAAGTATGGAATTGTCTAGATCAAATGAGTGATTGATGTTATTTCAATAGATGATTAACGCATTTGATAAATTATATGTAAGATCACATGAACTTAAAAAGTTTCTTATATACGGCAATTTATAAAAAGTTATAAATATTTTATAAAATGAAAAGAATACGAAAATGTTAAAAAATAAAATAAATGAAATGTTTCGATCATTTCAAAATAATGAATAATTTATAAAATTGATCAATAATAAATATCATAAGTGATAGTAGAAGTAATATCCCTTTATTTTTAGTATTAATGATTCTTATTTACAACTATAATACACTTCTCTGTATGCATGCATATATATATATATATATATATATATATATATATATATAGTGATGATCCACGTATACTGTCTTAATATGTATAGGAAAAACTACAAATAAGTTGTAAGTTTAAAAATGTATTTTTTTGACAGTATTTATTTATTTCTATTATTATATTTGATATTTCAGACCGTCCTCGGCCCTTCCTCAGAAACAAATGATTTTAAAATTTAAATTATAAACGTATTTTGCGAGAGCGTTCGTCCGAGAGAGATTGTTTACATCACGTGACGCAGAAAGCGACAGATTGTTTTAAATATTTGTAAACGTAAATCTATCTTTAATCATACTTATAAATTTTGTTTTAGAGAAAATGTTTTTAATTGTATGTAAAATAATATTAACGTTGAAGGAATTTACAATATCGTTTTCAGAAAAGGTTCAAAAGGCATATACAGTAAAAGAACATAAATTGATCATCATTTTAAGGAACAATTTTTTTACCTTCCATCAGCATAGATTATGCAATTCACAGAGCCTTCTTGGCTGTATAGTTTCCACTAACCTAAAAAGAAATATTTATATTAGGTTGTCCCAAAAGTTCGTAAACACATTTTGTTTTTGAATTACTGTCAGCAACTTGAGCGGGTCTACGAAAAGTTGAAGCAAAAGTACCCGGCTCTGATCAACCGAAAGCACGCTTTGATGCAGTAGGACAGTACCAAGCCACACACCGCCAGGAAAACCGAAGAAAAGTTTGAAGAGCTGGACGGCGTTGAGGTTCTGTCACATCCAACCTATAGTCCTGATTGTGCTCCATCAGATTACGGCCTTTTCTGCTTAATGCAACACTTTTTGAAGGGCTGCCGATTTGACTCGATGAAGTCAAGGAAGCATGTCAAGAATTCTTTGATTCGAAGCTGGCTGAATGGTACTTTGACCAGATCCGAATGCTTGCAGATCGATGGCAGAAAGTCTTGGAAAATGATGGTCTTTATTATGAGCAATAAGTTTTGTTCTGTTTGCGAGTAAAATTTCAATTTTTTGCAAGTGTTTTCTTGTAATCTTAGATTTCTTGGCGAGTAAAATTTCAATTTTTTGCAAGTGTTTACGAACTTTTGGGATAACCTAATATTGAATTGTCTGCTAAGTTTTAGGTTATAAATATCGATTCAGTAAGTCGTTCTAGGCAATTTATCACCAGAAGCTTAGTTATCTTGCATCTTTATAGGTCTACCACTCTTTCTTGCATTGAATATTGTTACCATATTTGGTTACATCTGATATGTATCTAGAAATTCTTGAGAAAATCTCTAGAAAAGCTGGCAAAGTTATCGTTTCTGAACTGACATTTCTGATTCAGTCACGTTCCCACCGAGGACCTGGATTTTCCGTTCTCCTCTTCTATAAATATTATCGCGGAAATTGTTCTGTTGATTCATCCTCGTACTTTTGACTGCACCTATTTAAGTGCACTATTAAATTGGCAAGTATTTGTAACCATCAGTTCAATGCTAATAATTTCTTGTCTTAGAATTGTCGGCTGTAGAACTCATTTTTGTTTCAACTGTTTTACAATTGGAAAACGCATGAACATGTCTCATCTTCTCGCTATGTGTTAATTAGCAAAGTAAAACGGGTTACAATGATTCAACTAGGCCCAGTCAGTCACTTTAGTGCCATAGGTGATATACGCTTGGATGATCATGTCTCTTTCGAAACATAATTGAGTGGGCAGAAGATTTTCTCGCAGTAAGTTGCTATTACGTTCTACTGTAGATTGGTTGCCAACCACGGCTATATAACCCGATCTGTCATTCTATTTAACCCATGGCTGGAGGGAGAAGCGGTGGATTAATACCTATCCCACGGATATTTGCGCCTAAGTGAATGCAACGAATTCGACTGGATTTTGAACTCGGCTCTCCGAATTTTCCTGTCAACTACATACAATCTTTAAGAATTAAATGCGATATCAATAGTCATGTTCCTGTTTATTTGAATTTTGTCTTTTATTACCCTCTTTGATTTTTTCCCTGTCAGTAGCTCCTTTTATATATCTTTTATTACTTTGTTTAGGGAGAAATGATAAAAAAATATACCACTTTTCAAATGTTTTTATTCAATCATTTTAAACTAGGGACCTCTACAAAATCATGACACCTAAAATTTAATATTAATTTTTAGAAATAAAAAATCTTCAAGAGGTCGTGTTCATTCTAATTTTAAGATAACAGTTAAAATTTAATATTTCCAAAAGACAAAATGTTTGGCTGTCTTTCAAGAACGAATTTAAATTGACTGGAAGAATTTTTTGCTACTAAAATGACTAATTAGCCCACGTTTTAGTCGTCTTTCATCGCAATGTAATTCTCTTTATTTGAAAAAAAAATCCTTGAAAAATAAACTATACTTTTCTGAAATTATATTTAAGGAATATTAGCTGATCTAAGGTATATTTAATCTGAATTTAGAAATATTACTTAATTTAAGATTAAAGTATTAAAGAAATGCATTTTTTAACCCGGTAATAGCGATGTTTTCCTGTTGACATCTGATTACAGATGTACTGTTGCTCTATTTAGATTTTATCTGTAAAACATAAATAAATTAAATAACGTGAGCACATTTTTATATAAATTTTAATTAATCAGTGATCTTTACAATTTAAAAGAATATTCTCAGTAATGTAATGTTCTGAATTTTAGAAATGTTGTCTTTAAATTTACTTTAGTTTCACTTTTACTTTCTGTTAATATCGTTTAGACACCCGTACTTACAAAAATCAAATTTATACGCATACAAAAAGAATTCAATATGCTTTTAAAAATATTAATTTTGATAATTTGTCTTAAGCTTTTCCATTTAGCATTAGTAAATAGATTTTTTGTTTAGTATTAAAAATATTAATCTAAAAGTTGTAAATTAATACAGAATTTAAAAATATATAAAATTTCATAATATTTTCCTAATTAAAATTTAAAATATAAAAACAATTTTTTTAAACAATTCGCAGTGGATATCGGCTAGGAACGAGAAATCAGATAGCCGAGTTCGAATTCCAGTTAAATTTCTTGCATTCACTTACGCGCAAATACTCTTGGGAAAGGTATTAATCCGTCTATTTCTTCCAGTTATGGGTTAAATAACAGGACAGATTGGGTTCTATAGCCTTGGTCGGCAACCAGTCTACCGCAGAAAGCAATGACAACTTACTGCGGGATAATCTTCTGCCCAGTCAGTCATGTCTGTTTCGAGACATGATCGCCCAAGCGTGTATCACGTATGGCACTTGACTGACTGACTCGTCATCTACATATAAGAGCAATTGAAAACTTTTTAAATTAAATAATGTTATTTTATTGAATTTTTTTTCATTTTACATTTCAGAGCAGATATTCTATAAATGGTATTACCGTTTGCAAAAACAATTTGTAATTTAAATTCTCTCTGGAGTCCTGCTTTTAACTAATATAAATATAAAAAAGATTAAATTTTAATTCCCCGAAATTTCATAAACTCAAGTGGTGGTAACAAATATAAAAATATATTTTTACCAAAATTTTGTTAAAAAATCATAAAATATAATTTAACACATTTGTAAATAAGTCCTGAAAATATAATTAAAATCCCCATCTCTCTACGTAATGAAAACAGAATTGTCCATTATTTTTTAGGTACAGGTAGAATCAACGGTCTTACGATCTGACGAAAATACAATTATTATTATTATTTTTTTTTTAATCATTTCACCCCGAGCAAGGCGGAAACGCCACTGATGTGCAGGGAGCTACATAAATGTAAAAAGATTAATTAGAAAAGAGTGAGGAGTACAAACTAGTTAGAAAGGAACAATAGAAAGCTGAGAAAGCAGGTGCGATGACAGATACATAGGTGGAGAGAAAGGGAAGGTTATACAGGGGAGGGGAGAGAGCCATAGTCCAGTGGTTAGTAGATGAGTATTGACTTTGCATTTAAATTTCTGGAGGTTGTAGCCGCCAGGAAAGCAAGAATACGGGAGTGAGTTCCACAGGCGGGAAGTGCGAGAGAGTAAGCTGCAGGAGTAGAATTGTCGTCTGCATTTGGCTAACCTGACTGTGAATGGGTGGGACCCAGTTGCCAGTCTGGTTGCACGAGTAAACACCTGTTGAGGAGGCATCAGTGACTTAAGCTCGTCCGAGCAGAAGCCATGAAAGTATTTATAGAAAAGACAAAGGGAGGCCACATTTCGACGATGGGGAAGTGGCTGCAGTCGAGTCGCCAGATCAGTACCTATCACATTACAGACTCTCCTTTGGAGCTTGTCAAGAACACTGAGGAGAACGGCAGGGGCACCTGACCATAAATGGCTGCAGTACTCCATGCACGGACGGATGGTTGACTTGTATATATGCGGGATGGATTCAGGTGGTAAAAACATTATATGAGAATTATTCTTTATATTCACTAATTTATCACAGTAATTAAATAGTTTATGACTTATATTCATTAGTTTATTACATATATTCCGAGTTTATTTTTCTACAACTCTAGATGGCGGTTTGAAAAACTTTGACACTTGAATTAACAAAGCGGCAACAGTTTTCCTACATACTACGCGGTTGTCACTAACAAAAATAGTGTTTGTTTTTATACTCATGAATATTTGGTTGGTCTGGGACACTACTTCGGACAAGTCAGCTATAAATACAACCTCGGCTATCTTCAACCGAAATGGAAAAACGTCACATCTAAGAAATGAGACAGAAATTCTTTACTCCAGAGACCCAAACATCCATCTTTCTACTCTGATTTTCCATAGTTTTAATAGAGACGTATATGAACATATATGCATGCTCACACATTCGCAAGCACAAACACAAATACACACACATGTATGGTACATGCGTGCAAGTAAGATTATTTGAAATTCACTTGAGACCTTTGTAAAATAATCTATATAAAAATATGTAGCTATTGCACAAAATAGGCCCCGAATCTAGGCTCTTAAATTGATTTCTAAAATAATTTTATTCAAACATATATTGCAACAGATAAAAGTTATTTAGATCCCAGGATTTGGGAGACGAGACAGATATTTGAATAGATATAAACCGGTTGGTATACATTGCTAGGTGTGGTTGTTGATATTTGGTTCGTCCAGTATGTAGTATTGCGCCAATTACACTTCACAGCAGAGGTAACTATTAGGTTTTCGTAATAAATAAGTTTTAAAGGGTTAAGATACCGTTTACAGTTATCCATCGCTGTTATGGGAAAACACACCTATTCCTCAGATAATGGAATCTCTCTCCTGTATTAATAAGAGTTAACAGGAAGTTAAGGAAGATGTTCTTGAGAAGTTCATAGGAGTTCTTTAGAGTTCTATTGGAGTTCAGTAGAACTACCAGGCAGTTGATATCAGTCGGCAGTTAACCGAAAACTAAGGAGTCGGCTTTCAGTAGAAGATTACTATGTTCCTAACATTTAGGGTGTGTTAAGTCGATTAGCAATCGGCATAGCCCGAGTATAAACTTCAGTGCGAAAACTACCCCACAACAATCACCTAGACTGGTTTGTCACCAATGCTAGATTGTTTTGTTATATTATTAATCCTTAGCTAGAGGAAGAAGTGATGGATTCGTATATTTCCACGCGAAAGTGAACACAACGCACTGTGGCTTATATTTGAAGTCGTATTAAACCACTATTTCACCTTGATAATATCTGATGTAGGCACACATAGATAGATAGATAGATAGATAGATAGATAGATAGATAGATAGATATGAACAGGCTGGGATAAATAGATATGAACATATTGAGATAGATAGTTATATATATATATATATATATATATATAAAGATGGATATATATATATATATATATATATATATATATAATAGATAGATAGATAGATAGATAGATAGATAGATAGATAGATAGGTAGTAACAGAGAGATTAATATTAATAGATTATGATAGATAGATAGATAGATAGATAGATAGATAGATATTAATTTACTAAGAGACATAGTTAGAAATATATATATATATATATATATATATATATATATATATATATATTAATTTACTAAGATAAATAGATAGAAAAAAAGATAGACATATAGATAGAGGAATAGCTAGCTAGCTAGATAGATAGATACATATTTACTAAGATAACTAGAGAGAAAGAAAGAAAGAAAGAAAGAAAGAAAAAAGATACATTCATACCTGCATATATATATATATACATATACTTACATATATCTTAGCATATTTAGATAGATAGATAGATAGATAGATAGATAGATAGATAGATAGATAGATAGATAGATATGAACAGGCTGGGATAAATAGATATGAACATATTGACATAGATAATTAAATATATATATATATATATATATATATATATATATATATATATAAAGATGTATATATATATATATATATAGATAGATAGATATGAACAGACTGAGATAGATAGATAGATAGATAGATAGATAGATAGATAGATAGATAGATTGATAGATCTGAACTCACGCGCATTATGTTATTAACAGAAAATGAGGTACGAAAATATTTATTTGAATGTGATGCTAAATAGAAAATAAAAGATAATGCAGAATTAAACTCATTAAAAACAAAGCATAAGAAGTTACAATGTGATATGAAACAAAATCAGGAGACGTATCAACAAATAATGTCGCATGAGAAATATTAACTTCGAAAGAGTAGGGGAGACGATAAATAAAGGAACATCCTTGGAAGTTGTTCGATCCGCAAGCCACAAAGTTCAACAGCAATTGATTATCTTTGAAGATATTAGGTTAAAAGTGAAAGCTTTTCTATGAAAATGAAAAGGTTTTTAAAAAAAATGTTTCTTTGCTTTTAACGCTTATAGTTGATTAAGATTATATTCCCCTCCTAATCGATAACGCATTCCCATCTATTTGCCAAATTGCTAATCTCTTGGGCGTAAAATCATTCAGGTTTCAAGGCAATGAAACACGTATCAGGTTCAACCTCTTAAATTAATTATCTGTTCTTCTCTTGCAAATGTTGTATTAATCTGAAAAGACGAAAAACCTGTGGCTCAAGGTCAGAAGAATAAAGAAGATAAATTGCAATTTCCATATTTAGGGAGAGTGACTCCAACAGTTTATTGTCTTACATTATCGTGTCAGTGCAACTGTTAATTAACGACGTTCACCTTTCTGCAATTTTTTGTGCAATGTTTCGATTTGACAACGATGTTTCTCTTCATTTCAATAACTGTTTCTTATTTTATGGGGAACAACACCCTTCTTCTCCAACCAAATTATCAGTATAATATTTTCGAGTTCAATCTTGATTTGGAGGTAGATTCCCTTTTGTCAATAGATGATAAACAGGGTTGTTTTCGTTATACCAATTTTAATAACTCATGATTATATCCAAAATATATACACAAATTCTGTCTGTGTCTTTAACTCGGGCCCTAATTGCTCTACATAGACACATTATATTTTTTAAACTCAGGATGAAAATCTGTCCTTCATCTAGTGCCTGAACATTCAAATTTTGGTCCGGATGAGGAGGCAACATTTAAAAATTTAAAATTTGAAAATGATTGAATGAAAATAGATTTTGAAAGTTATTAATTTATTTTCAGTATAAAGTTATACAAAATATTTGTGAATGTAAAAACATTGTTTGAAATTCAGTTTAAAAAATCTCAAAACTTTTGTGAATTGCGGAAATAAAGTATATTTCTTCAAAATTCCAAGGAATCAGTGTCAAGGGGAGACGTTTCTTGTCATGAGTTTTTGATGTTTTGCAGAGTTTGTGAGTTGAAGAACTCAACTCAATTAAAGTTCTACGAAATTTGCAATTCAAATAACCCATTTTATGGCCTAAACCAAAATCTCGGCCCAAATCGGTTTTTCGGGACAACTTCGTCTTATCTCCAGAACTGAACTTATAGCTCGAATCAGAATTAAAGTTTTTGAAGTTCCATGGAGTGAATTGATGAATTCAAAGATATTGCTTTAAAATAATCGTTGCTGTATTCTAAGACTCCTTTAGTTTAGAACCGGAGGCTCAATTATCCCTCTGCAGATCTAGCTTAAATGTTTTTGATTTAGTATAGAATAAGTTCAGAAGCCTAATGATGAATTGACTAAGCTTACTCAGTAATACACTCAACAGTTTTTAACTCATTTCGATACCTACGTATTAACGAAATACTCATATATATATATATATAATTGATTGTTTAATTGGTTAGTTTTTGGTCATAATAGTGTTTGGTCATTGCAAATCGTTTGAAGACACCACATAGTATATATATATATATATATATATATATATATATATATATATATATATATATATTCTTCATTTGTAAACAAATTATTACTCGACTCGATCAAGTTTTCTACCATGTGGTGTCTTCAGGCAATTTTCAATAACCAAAAACTATTATTACAAAAAATTATGATGACCAAAAAATAACCAATTAAACAATCAATTTTATATATATATATATATATATATATATATATATATATATATATATATATACATACTCATTTCTAAACGAGTCATTACGCGACTTACGTTGCTACCATGTGGTGTCCTCAGGCAATATATATATATATATATATATATATATATAAACAAAGATATACACATATCCTCTTCCGAAAAAGTGTGGAGGAATCGTGCTCATGGACAAACACAAGAATCACTAAAAATGGAAGACCGCATTGATGATGAATACATATACGAGAAAGTTAACAAAAACAGCATCACAAAAGGGACACAAATAATTATAAACAATATCAAAAAATTATTAAAAGAAGAAGACTTCGCCTGGCTAAAGCTTATCAAATACCATCTAAAAACACCCAAATTATACGACTTCCCCAAAGCACATAAACCAAATATACCAATGAGAAATATCATATCTGGAAGAGGCAGCGCTTCACATAAAATTAAGCAAAAACCTAACACCACCTCTCGGCACAATCATTTCATCACATACATATAAAAATCTCGGGTGACCTTTTGAACAAGCTAAGGAAAACATAGACATAAAAAACCAACACATGGCAAGTCTAGATATAACATCATTGTACACTAATGCTGCTTGAGATCAGTTCCTAATTAAATTAAAAACGAAAAAAAAAACAAGAATAAAATTATCTCTCCCTACACAAAAAATCATAAAACTATGCTATCTAATTAATAAGCAATGACCATTTCTATTGACAAAAATGTCGTTTATCAATGTTATCGCCTACTAACGGCGTTCTAGCTTGTTTATTTTTAACACTTCTAGAAGGGGACCGTTCCAGAAACATTTTACGACCAAACTCCTTCTACTTTAGATGCATAATGGACTCCCTTTAATCTATCCAGAAATAGCAAATAGCAGATATTTTCAATAAACTCAATAACATTGAACCTACTATAGACCTTACCTTCGTAACGGAATCTTTCATTTCTAGATATCATATTACACAAAAATGACAACGAAATCAATTTTGACGTCTATAGAAAAGCTACCAAAAACGACCTGATCAATTACTAGAATCTGAAATGTAATTGATCCCGATTTGGCGAGCTCGACTTCGGTCACTTTCTCTCCGTTAGGACGTGGAACCCTCAGCCTTTTCTAGAAATATTTTCACGGTTTTTGTTCTGCCGAGCTTAACTCCCAAGGGCTCATTTACACGAAATTACTCGTGCTAATTTACTGGCAACTAGATCCCACTCTTTTACAGTGAAAGCACTCAAATGCAACCGCAACTTCTGATCTGATACATTCATTCCTTGCACTTCCTACCTTCTGAATTCCCTTCCTTTAATTTGCTTCTCTGATAGCTACAATATTCAAGAGTTTAAGTGCAGCGTCAGTTGCCATCTTTAATACCGTGATTTCCATTTTTCGCTTAATCTTTCCCTGATATCATTTGTGCTGTTTTCCCCTTTAGTTTTACTCTTCTTCCTTGTAACCCACTGCACACTAGTGGCAGTAGTGACTTGCTTGTGGTGAATAGATGAATAAACCCACAGAACACGTCAGTGTTTTATACTGTCATAATCTCAGGGAGCAACAGTCTGATCAAGGCCAGGAAGCTCAAACTCTCGTTTCTGGTGCCGCCTAAGCACGAATTTACACGAGATACTAGATTAGCAACTAGGTCCCACCCTTTTACAGTTAAACAAATAAGATGTAACCGTAAATTCTACTCCAACAGCTTCTTTTCTCGCGCTTCCCGCCTGTGGAACTCCCTTCCACAAGTCTGCTTTCCCGACAGTTACAATCCCCAGGTGTTTAAATGTAGGGTCAATAGACACCTCCTATCACACTAACTCCCAACTATTCTCAGAACACTCTCATCTACCCAACCCTCATTCTCGGTATTCTTACCCGCCTATCACCCACCCTCTGACATTTCCTATATTTAATCATCCTTTCTCCACTCTACGTAGCCCCCTGCGCAGTAGTGGCAGTGACATGCCTTGCTCGGGGTAAAACGCTTATAAAAAAAAATAATGACTCATAACTTCATTCTAGCAAAACAATAAATGCCTCCCAAAGTGCTCCGTCTATCCAATTTCACTCACAATCCATGGTCTGGTTTTCACGCACTTTCCAATTGTGCCGCTTATTCGACCACTTCTCCTCCTCTTCCTCCCCCTTTTCTCTCTCTCTCTCTCTCTGTATATATATATATATATATATATATATATATATATATATATATATATATATATTATAAGTAAACTCACTATTTTACATTTGGAGAATAGCCATTTCTACAGATTCTTAGAAAACGCTTTATTCAACCTCATCCGATTGAAGAAACGAAGAAATTTTAGCGTGAATCTGAAATAAAGGTTGGAACTTTAACTATTCCTCAAAGGTCAAATTTTGAACTCACATGCGAAAATAAATAAATATCTGCTCTTTAAATTAAATTCCCATCGAGTTCTTTGTTGGATTAGTTTCAATATTTAACCTAGGATTACTTGGATTCATTTGTTTTATTTACCGAATCTTCTCCCGGATTATATATATATATATATATATATATATATATATATATATATATATATATATATATCTTTGTGTGTGTGACTAATAAATTATGCTATCATTACGATTGAGCTCTCTAGAGAAGAAAGTTCGAAAAACAGTTATCACTTCGTCGACTTTTTGAGGTTACCCGGCAGCTGACGCATGTTTACCACACACACACACACACACACACACACACACACACACACACACACACACATATATATATATATATATATATATATATATATATATATATATATATAAAATTTCCTCTTCCTCTCAGCCATGCCCGAATTTTAGGAAGTAGGCACTACGACTAACACGAAATCTGTCGAGTTTCGATCCCGGATGAAAGTAAGTAGATATCTGGCCACACTTATGGGCTGTGGTACAGCGAAACAGTCTGGTATGTGGATGACTAATACATTATGGCTTAAATGCTTTATATAAAACTTTTTAGTCTGCTTTTAACCTTTATCGAGAAGGAATTTATTTTTAATTGTAACTGAATATACATGGTGTTTCTGTATGTGTATAAAATCATGTGTATGTTTTATATACCGAACGCTGTAACACATTTTTACTGTGTGTTAGTTGATATTATTAAGCGTTGGATTTTAATTTTATATTAATAGTGTTTCTATAATATTTAGCATTTTTTGAATGTGACTGATGCTAATGTATTTGTATTATCAACGAGTATGTTACGGATAGAATTTGGTATTTCTCCGTGTGTGCTTAAATGAGATCGAATTAAACTATGTTTAGAGAGATTCAACGTAAGCCCTTTTGTCAAACGTGTTGCATCCAATATAATCATTTACGAAAATATTCGGTTGTCCCAAAAGTACGTAAACGCTCGCAAAAATTGGAATTTTTTTTGCCATTTTGCGTCATCTTTGTATTCCAGATGGCAATTGATAAAATTGAGTTGCGTGTTTTGATACGTTACTGCTGTAAGTGAGGTCTTTCAACCAGAAAAGCTGCAGAAAGGATTTGTGCTACCGAAGGTGAAGGAGCAGTTGCATATACGGTGATCTCAAAGTGATACAAGCGTTTTGATTCTGGCGACATGAGTCTTGAAGATAAGCCTCGTTCGGGACGGCCATTAAAGTTGGATGATGGAGACTTGCAAACCGGGTTGGACATTTCGCTTTCATCGACCACTCGAGAATTGGCTGATGGGATTGGATTTGGTAAATTGAAAATTCACCGCCATTTGAAGCAACTTGCTTTTGTTCACAAAAAGCCACGTCAAGATCCGCACAAACATACCGAAGCACAAGAAAACAGACGAGTTGAAATTTGCCATCAATTTCTAAGCAATCCATTGAACGCGCATTGTGACATCCGACGAGAAATGGGTCTATCTGGTCCAGCACAATCGTGACAAGCAATAGGTTCAGAAAGGGCAGGAGACACCGTCGGTTCCAAAACAAGATCGATTCAGCAAGAAAGTCATGTTGTGCGTTTGGTGGAACTTTGAAGGAATCGTGCATTTTGAGTTGGTTCCGAATGTTCGTGCTATCAGTGCCGAACTTTACTGTCAGCAACTTGAGCGGGTCTACGAAAAGTTGAAGCAAAAGTACCTGGCTCTGATCAACTGAAAGCGCGCATTGATGCTTTGATGCAGGAGGACAATGCCAAGCCACACATCGCCAGGAAGACCAAAGACAAGTTTGAAGAGCTGGACGACGTTGAGTTTCTGCCACATCCAGCCTACAGTCCTGACTGTGCTCCATCAGTTTACAGCCTTTTCTGCTCAATTCAACACTTTCTGAAGGGCCGCCGATTTGACTCGTTTGATGAAGTCGATGTAGCGTGTCAAGAATTCTTTTATTCGAAGCCGGCTAAATGGTACTTTGACCAGATCCAAAAAGCTTGCAGTTCGATGGCTGAACGTCTTTGAAAATGATGGTCTTTATTTTGCGCGATAATTTTTGTTATTTTTGCGAGTAAAATTTCCATTTTTGCAAGTGTTTTCTGGTAAACTTAGGTTGCTTGGGGAGTAAAAGTTCAATTTTTTGCAAGTGTTTACGAACTTCTGGGACAACCTAACATTAATGCCATATTTTTTTCG
Source organism: Ascarosepion bandense (assembly GCA_037127315.1). Taxonomy (NCBI): domain Eukaryota; kingdom Metazoa; phylum Mollusca; class Cephalopoda; order Sepiida; family Sepiidae; genus Ascarosepion; species Ascarosepion bandense. The sequence continues at coordinate 10,709,640 of JBBBDQ010000266.1, forward strand.
TTTGTTCCTTGTTGCTATTATTTACGTTAGAAACAAATGTATAGTATTCTAGTCTATAAGAAAGGAAGATAATCCCATTTCCCTTTAAAAGGATTTCAAGTGGAATCTTCCGTCACACTTCAAAAGTGGAAAGTTACATTTTGGCGCCAATATTTAATGTATCACTCGATATAGAGTTTATTCATGAAAGTGAACTATCTGATGTTTCCACTTTATAAAAACAGTCTGTGATACATGCATTATAAGCAGGTACCTCACATGGAACAGGGCCACCATTCTTAACCAAAAGGGTTACAAACATCCTAGAAAAAATGAAAAACCAAGTTACAGAGTGAAACATCTCAGGCAAAAGCATTGTGATAACAGCTAGACTCATGGCATAATGTTGACGCGTAGAAGAAGATATCTGTTACTCATGCTACACACTCAGTCAGTCAGTTAAGTTCCATACGTGGTACAAGCTTTGGGCGAGCATGTCTCGAAAGAGACATGACTGACTGGGCAGAAGATTATACCGCAGTAGGTTTCCATTGCTTTCCACAGTAAACTAGTTGCCAGCCAAGGCTATAGAACCCAATCTATCCTGTTATTTGACTCATAGCTAGAAGGGAAAGAGGTGTATTATATCATTAAATAGTAATTAGCGGGAGATCAGTTTATTAATTCATAACAATATAAAACTGGTCTCCCACTTTATGCCCAGTAGAAGTTTTAATCATTTTTCCAACTATTATATTCAGTCGGTCATTTAAACAATAAAGCTTCTTTCTAAGCATAAGATGCATCATCCAAAGGCTAATGTAAACCGTATATACATAAGTTATACACGCTTTAAGCGATGATGTCTCGAAAGAGACATGACTGACTGGGCAGATGATGTTCCAGCAGTAGTTTGCAATTACTTTCTCCAGTAGACTGGTTGCAAGCCCATGCTGTAGAACCCAATCTCTCCTGTTATTTAACCCATAACTGGTAGGAAGAGACGGATTAATACCTTTACCAAGGGTATTTGCGCGTAAGTGAATCCAAGGAATTCAAGTGGAATTCGAACTCGGCTCCCCGATTTCTCGTTCCACTGCACCGCAACAAATATCCTCTGCTACACCCTACTCTACATAGAAATCATTAATAATGAACACAGGGCATGTCTTTCTTGGCGTCTGATTTTAATGAATTCAGGTGCAAACAAGTATAAGTTTTGCTCTGGAGAATTAAAATGCGTTACAGTATATCTCCTGTTCCGTATCATAGATCTGCTTTTGAGTTGCCTGATCTTTACAAGTTGGGTATGTTCTCTACGGACTAAAACGTTGCATCTCTCTTTCTATGGGCTGGAGAATCATGTTCGGAAGTCGAATGCGTTTTTTTTTTTTTTGTAGATTTTGGTAGGTGGGGTAACTAACGCTCTTGGGAGGTATATCTAAGTATTTCGTACCGCCATTAATCTGAGCGAGTCTGAATGGTCTGACATACACGCTTTGAAGATATATCAAACTCGGACTCATTTTTAAAATGATTCACTGCTTTTAGGAAATCACATCACCATATCAACCACATTTGGTTGCCTTCCATGTGTTATACTATAATTAACCAGGTGTCATAGGGAGTACATTAGGGTTTACATGTATGCATCCTCCATGCCAATTTATTGGCGAGATGGTCTCCCACTGAATAATAATATGAAGAATTTCTTTAAATAATCAGTGGAAAATGTCATGATGTTATGTCTGACCTTAGGTCTCTGGCTGGCACTCAAAAAGAAACAAATTTTCACCAGAAATCAAAGAAATAATAATTCCAGGATCTAAAAGACATTAAATATATACAAGATATCACTCGTCATCATCAATTTCATCAATCAATTCATGTCGATAGGGAAAACAACCCTTTACCTCAATCATATAAATGGAACCTATAAGTCTGGTGAAATAAACATCAAAAGAGGTATATTTCAAGGTGACTCTTTCTCTCCCTTACTATTCTGCATATCATTAATAGCACTAACCATTAAACTTAGCAAGACAGAATGTGTTTATAAAATAGCCCAAAATAAAATAAGCCATCTATTTTACATGGATGACTTGTAAGTTGTATGCTAAGAATGATAACGAGCAGGAAGGTCTTCTGCAAACTATAAAATGCTTCAGCGAAGACAGTGGAATAAAATTCAATTTGAATAAATGTGCTAAAGCTACAGTTTTACGTGGATCACTACAACAAACAATAAAGCTTCTTTCTAAGTATAAGATGCATCATCCAAATGCTAATGTAAACCGTATATACATACCCCGTAAAGAAGGTGGAAGAGGTTTTATTCAGCTAGAATTGTCATACAAGATAACAACTATTGGCTTACTAACATACATTGAAACAACAAAGAACGGGATGATACAATTAATCAACAACATCAAAACAGAAAACAATTCTATAATAAAAGAAGACAGTAAATACAAACAAGATTTATATTTAGTACATTCTGAAGAAAAGCAAAACAGATGCCAAAAATCAACTATTGCGGCAAAAAATATCAAAATGAAAGCCAAGGATAAAGCTCTTGAACAGATGAAACAACGCTGACAAGACAAACCTTTGCATGGCCAATATCCAGAACGTGCCAATAAATCCAATGTTGACAAATTAATACTCATCGATGGTAACGCGCATCTGGATTAAAGTCTGAAACTGAAGGCTTTATTCTTGCAGCACAAGACCAAAGTCTTTTCACTAGAAACTTTCAGTCAAATATTATACATAATAATATGGATACAAAATGCAGGTTCCGTGATAAACACCAAGAAACAATAGACCATCTAATCTCAGGCTGGGGCAATATTTACATTGGACAATGTGCAAACACTATGGAAAATCTGTAAACAAACACTGGTATGAACATCACACAGCACCGGTTACAGAAATAGAAGATGTAACCATTCTATGGGATTACACCATCTACACAGACAGAAAAATTGAAGCAAACAGGCCAGACATTATTGTTAAAAACCAGAAGGAGAAAACTTGTCTATTAATTGATATGGTTTGTCCGACGGATTGTAACATAGCAACCAAGAAATTTGAAAAATTGTCAAAATATAAAGAGCTGGAAATTGAAATAGAATAAATGTGGAAATTGAAAACAAGAGTTGTGCCAGTGATAGTAGGTGCACTTGGAATGATAAAAAATGGGACAAAACAGCACATTGAAAGAATCCCTGGAAACCCCAGCTTAAGCGATATACAAAAGATTGTCTTATTAAGTACAGCCCACACACTAAGGAAAACTTTGTATATGTAACGCTAGGGATAATGGGGAGATAGAAAAAAACATGGAATGGAGCCATAACAACACGCCACGACCTGCCTTAGGTCTTCCCGCAGACTTGGTTGGTAGTGCGACCATAGCAGAAATTAAAATATGATGAAAGATGGCGTAAGATAATAATAAAGAAGAGTGCTAAAGTAATCAGATTAATGAAAGAAGTTGTTGGTGAATATAACAATGAAAAATAATAGACACTCTATTTAACAAAATTACTACCCGGTCATTGTAAAATATTCCGGACCTATTTGAAACTGTTCAATAGGAGGACATAGAATGCTGAATTAAAAACGATCAAGTTGGAGACTATGTTTGAAGAGAATTTAGAGAATAGGATAGGAAGGATAGGAAGGATAGGAAGGATAGAAGAAAACATTGTTACTATTGAAGATAATGTCGACTCTGTTGTCAGGAACCTTGAGAACGCCTGTCGCTAGAAAGTTAAAAAACTTAATCACAACAGCTGAAATCTGCAGTGGAAATAACGGTGGATGCTTACTCTAAGCTCTCTTAAATTCTAGAAAAAATAACAATGCGAAGAAATAGCAAGATCATTAAAAGAGACAAATAAAAGGAATGTTATATGATTCGACATGTTTGCGAAGAGGACATCTAAAAAAAGATGAATAATTTTCATCGTGATATTATAACTAATTATTTATAACAATACACCACACAAAGAAAATGGGAAATGTAAAGTATGTGCAGAGAGAAACGAGACCACTGTATATATAATATTTGAAAGAAAATATTAAGCCTGACAGGGTCAGAAGGAAAAGTCACAGATGACTTTACAAACTAATACAATATATTTATAAATCTTGATCCAACTTAGAGAAAATATATAGCATAAAAATATTTTGGACTTTGAAATTCAAATAATTGGTTGGTTGTTTTGTTTTTATGGCATATCAACCTCGGCGGGTCATTTAGTGCCAACTAAATTTTATTTTTATTTATTGCTGGTAATACCTTTTCCTTTCAACAATTTATTGTTGTTTTTATATAAGTTTTGTGTCTAGTAATACATTTTTCTTTTCGAGTATCAAGATTCATTGGGATTTGTTATTGAGGGTAGGGTATACAATCATACCCTGTTATTTAACCCATAACTGGAGGGAAGGGACGGGTTAATACCTTTTCCAAGGGTACCAGTGCTTATGTGAATGCAGGGTATTCAACTGGAATTCGAACACGGCTCACTGATTTCTCTTTCCGAACCGATATCCACTGAACCACAACGCACAACCGTCATTAAAAGCTTACAGCACCTGGTATTCCCAAGCGGTCACCCACCTAAGTACTGACCAGGCTCAACGTTGCTTAACTTAGGTGATCGAGCGAGAACCGGTGTATTCAACGTGATATGGCCGTAAGCACGCACATCCGTGACTAAACGCTTGCAGCACCTGGTATTCCCAAGCGGTCACCCTTCTAAGTATTGATCAGGTTCAACGTTGCTTAAATTCGGTGATCGAGCGAGAACCGGTGTATTCAACGTAAGCCGAAAGTCGAATGAAACAGAATTGAAATGGAACAAATTTCAAATGGAACATGCAATCATTTTAAACTCATTCCCCTTCGATGAGGAGGCACGTGTAATTTGTTTGCTTTCATTTTGTTTGATACCTTTTCATCATGAGCAGAAATTTTGCGGTTGAATCCGTGCAAATATTATTTTAATTTCGGTATTTTCACTACTGCAGCACCGCCATCTTTAATGAGGTCTCTTTATTCATGTTTCAATTGAAATTTTCTCTTTTGTCCGTTCATTAGGAAGCTACTGTTTTATTTCTTTTCGGAATCTAATATTACGCTTTCTCTTCGCCATATTAAAACACGGCAAGGCCAGCAATGTCAGAAATTTAATATAGATATTCTCAACTTTTGCCCCTGACACTTCTTAAATCTCAAAATTTCTGACTGATAAAAATATCTTTTGTGCTTTTTCGTTCATAAAGTGAACTTTACATTTATAAACGTCGTACAGAGATGTGTCAAACTGAAGTAATATTTATCAAGTCGAGATGAATATTAATATAGTTTTGATTTCGATATGCAATACGTGACACTAATACTTATTTTTGTCAAACCAAACAATGGTTTGAAAATATTTGATTTGAAAGTTATCAGTGAAAATTTTGTAGATCTTTAGAGAAATTATAGAAATCGTTTTCGAATTGTACCTAATTGTTTACTGCGTAGTCAATGCGCTTGTGGAAGTCATTTTATTAAAGATCTGTGCAAAATAGGAACATTTGGATAAAATATTAAGATATTTTAGTTCCGCAAGCATTACTTTTGCCTCCAATGGAACAGTAAACATCAGGCAGTTATATTTCTTTCAAATGGGAACCGACCTAATTAGATAATATCAAAAAAGAAAAAAAATCAGAAATTAAAAACATATGCTTCGTGTATAAATTTAAAAGTATTGACTATTCATACGAACTGCGTATTAAAACACGAAAATACAAACATTTTTTATACAAAGTGTTTGCTGGTACAAACTAAGAGACATTCAAAGTAGAGTATTACAGAATGACGTTGCTGTATAGATGTAAGAACAGGAAGTTTAGATCATGAGGACAGTAAGTTCAGATCATCATAAATAACAGTTGACCCATGACTCAAATAGATTAAGGTGTTTTATTCCTCTCGGGGGTGTTTCTCGAATTAAACTGGTCAACAGAATGTTTGGTGCCAAGAAACAAAACTTATAAACTAATTTCATGGTACTGATTCCGAAAATGATCTTAGATTTTCATGGTTAGCGACCGTTTCTGCTGTATTGAAATTACTCATCTTTGGGAAGATCAGTTTACGATTTTGTTAATAAAGGTCGTGTAAACCCAACAGTTTTCAGTTAGGCCGAGAAATTTATATTAGCCACCTAAAATTAATTATTTTATAAGAAAAAAATGTGTTTTTGATTCAAAAATTTAAAAACAGAAGTACCGAATTTTTCCACTTTATTGTCACAATTCAAATTAACTGATAAACTTTATCATTAATACGCGTTATCAGTAACTAGCAGTATAGCCCGGCGTTGCTCGGGTGTAATGAAAGCCTTAAAACTAATCCATGGTCCTGGAGCTAAGACCCTTTCGACGTTTGCACGAAAGACTAAAAAGCAATAGTTGTTTCCAGTTAAAGCGAAACCGTAGCCTGAAAGAAAAATGAATGGATGTAAGTCAAATTTTGATTTCCTGATATCGATATCCAAAAAGGCTTTTTCGTCGTAAACTGAATTTTGAAGGCTAAATAAGCCCTCTGAGTAAATGGTATCATGGCTGAGACTAAGAACTACAATTATACGTACTTAGAGCCAAACACGAAGCAAAAATTAAAATTAAAGGGCTGAAAAAAATACAAACATACAGGCAGATAAACACACACACACACACACACACACACACACACACACACACACACACACAAGCATCTTGCCTTTTATATATATATATATATATATATATATATATATATATATATATATTATCGATTTTCTGCGCAATTGTAAGAACTACAACCTTGAAACTTCTGAATATTTTTTATTATGTCTTTGTCTATGAGTGTATCAAATTTGATTAAAATCAGACCACTCCTTCTATAACTTGATTTTTTCGATTATCGATTTTCGATATTTATCGGGGGTACCTCGACACAAAACCTAGATAAGACAACTCGAAGACGCTTATAGTACAACTGTGTAAATTTTCAAAAAAATCGGTTCAGCCGTTTTGGAGTCTATAGGTAACGGACACACACACACACACACACACAGACAAAGTTCCATTTATAAATAAGTTTAAATAAGCTACTATGCCTATGAAAGTTAATTTTTTACATAGCATTCGAGATTTCCAGATAATTGCGGTGATGTTAGTGGTGAGCAAGGAGTACGATTCCATCAGTAAATAGAAGGGGAGACAAACGAATGGCGACTGACTATTGCTAGAGTAATAAAAGAGACTTAAATAACATTGAACATGACAGACAAGAGAAAAGTTTTAACATAATTCTTATGTTCACGAAAATTTTATTTTTACTGTTAGTTTATTAAATGGCTTTATAAAAATACTTGTTTATGTTTTTCCTTGTTTAAATGATTTGATAAAAATTACTTGTTGATCTTGGTATATTCAATCATGTTATTTTTAATGACTTACGGTTTCATTGTTATTGAAAAAAAATTGTTATTCTCAATAAGTCGACCAATATTTATTGGTTTAAATATGAACTGAGAAATTTCGACGATTTTACGTTGGGAAATATTGCCATCGGTTAATATTATATATACAGAAAACAAATGAAAGAATATTTTTTCCAAAAAGTGAGGCATTTCTGTTCAGCAAAAACTGTAGCTAACCAAGAAAAAGTAAAGCCACTTTCAGATTCAGCGCTCTCAAATTAGCTGAAAAAAGTTGTTTGGTGTCTCAACACCATTTGAATTTTGTTTTTTGTTCTTTTGTGAATAGTGTTGGCAGTTCTTAGGAAAAAAAATGAAACGAAAATAAATTTGAGCATTTACTCAAATTTTGAAAAAGTCAATATCTCTTTTAAAGTGTAAATGGAACTCTTCGTATATTTCGTTTGATAAGATATGCCTAAATTATATATAATGTTTGTATGCATAGTACTCTCTGCGGAGATTCTTAAGAGCCTGGAATTTGTTGAACCATTCAGGTTTTAGGTGTTTTTTGAAACGTCTTCTGTTGAAGATGGCACTGTCCGAATGTGTCGGTTGGCGTCTCGAGGTCGGTAATTTGACGCAAAACGGTGGTACGCTTCATGCTTTCACTACTGCGCGCGTCGTTTCTCTTTTTCGCTATTTGTTCAATTCTTTTTTTATTCGCTTACCTGACATCTCAGTTGCTGTTAACTTTCGCTGACCGTTCGTCATTCGTCTCGTTCCTACTGCCAACGCCGCAGCGCACTGCCGTGTTTGCCGCTTTCGTCGCCTTCGCCGTCGCCGCTTCCGCCACCTTCGTCGTCCGTCGTGTTTTGTGCGCGCAGGCAAGGTGTCGTCGTTCGTTCGTACGTACGCTTGTTCGTTCGATCGATCGATCTCCCGCCCTTGTCTGTTCCACTCTGCTCGTCGATGCCGTCGTGGTCGTAGTCGTCGTCTTCGTCGTCGTTTTCGACCGAGTCGGCTTACTTTGTAGGAGAACGACCGAAGAGTCGAGTTCAAATTTCATTTGAATTCCTTGAATTCACTTACATGCAAATACCGTTGAGAAAGGTATTAACCCGTCTCTTTCCTCCAGTTATGGGTTAAATTACAGGACAGATTGGGTTCTACAGCCTTGGTCGGCAACCAGTCTACCGCAGAAAATAATGGCAACCTACTTCGGGATAATCTTCTGCCCAGTCCGTCATGTCTCTTTCGAGACATGATCGCTGAAGCGTGTATCTCGTATGGTATTAACTGACTGACTTCTGTGGAAAAAGAAGAACGTACACCTGCATTTTGCAACCGTTTTTCTTCTGAATATCTCCGAAAGAGATTTTGAAAATGCTGAACATTTGAGATTCACTTTGTGATTTTATCAAATAGATATCATTTGTAATGTTAGCGAGCCGTCGATTTTAAAGCTTCTTATTAAGATGGTTGACTTTGCCTACCGAATCATCTTTTATAGCCGATTTCATATCTTGCACTCTATGACTATTGATTTAAGGTATTGACTTTAAATTCGAGATATTGAAAGCCTAGATGGTTTTCAATATCTCAAATCTAAAGTTAATACTATAATCAATATCCATGCGCACAAATTTCATTTAATTTAGAAGCACATGAAGGATTTATCAATCAATTAGGTAATTTTTACAAAATATATTTGAATGTTTTAAGAGTGTCCCATTACGACAGCGTTTTGATCCAAGTGTATTATATTAATCTGGACAAACAGCGAAGAACGCGCATATAAAAAATAGAATCTTATATTTTATTCTTCGTCAGTAACGCTTGTGTGGAGTAGAAAAGCAGCCGGAGATAGTCACGCACACAAAGAGGCCGTCGGAAGCCGGCGGGGATCGGAAGCCCGCAGAAGTCGGGAACCAGCGGGAATTTTCTCTGTCTCTTCAGCCTAAAAATAGACTTGATATAGTTTTAAAGCTCCCACGCATTTTTGGTTTATCGGGTTGTCACTTTGTTAACGTATTCTACGGCCGAATATATCTGTCACTCCTACTCGGAGGTCCATTTCTTATCAAGCCGGTTGTCAATGCTTTTTTCTTTTTTTTTTTTTTTGGCACTTTCTTGACATCATCTACGGCCGAATATAACCAACAACCGCACTTGTCCTTTTTTGCTCTTACGTACGACCGAATATACCTATCAATTTCTTCAGCCGTTAAAGGTAATATATTACACCAGTTTAGCAAGAATTCTGCGCAAAAATGAATTTCGCTCTTAATAACCTTACTGCTGTTATCCCCCTCAAAATCTTCTCCACCATCCCTCTGTTCAAGTCGATCAAATATGTCAAGCATTGCTTTTCCTTGGTTCTCTTCACTTCTATCAATCCCGTCAGCATCAGGTTCTCGAAGCCCTCCTACCTCACCCAGTCAGTTAAGTGCCATACGTGATACACGCTTGGGCGATCATGTCTCGAAAGAGACATGACTGACTGGGCAGAAGATTATCCCGCAGTAGGTTGTCATTGCTTTCTGAGGTAGACTGGTTGCCGATCAAGGCTAATAAACCCAATCTGTCCTGTTATTTAACCCATAACTGGAAGGAAGAGACGGATTAATACCTTTCCCAAGGGTATTTGCGCGTAAGTGAATACAATGGATTCAACTGGAATTCGAACTCGGCTCCGAGTCGATATCCACTGGACCACAACGCACATAAGTTTCCTCTGTCTTTTCCTGTTATTAAGTATCAGTTTTTTTCTTGTGTATATTCTCTACAAAACATCTTAAGTGTTCACATTTTCCGTCCATGATATCCTCAGCATCCTTCTGTAGAACTACATTTCGGTTATTTTAAGTCTTTATTTTCTCCTAGATGAGATTGTCTAGGATTCGCTACCATTTTAAGGAACAGACATCATATAACAATCCAGTACTATCTTCTTTTTTTTTTCAAGCGAAATTTTCCAGTCTCTTAATACTTAGCTCAGCCTCTGGAATGCATTCATTGTCATGCCAATAAACCTTCGGATTTCAGCGTCGCTCTTTTCGTCTTCTGTTAGAACACTTCCCAGGTATTCAAATTTCTGAGCTTGTTTGATTTTAGTATCCCCTTCTTATAATTTACAATTGAGCTCCTCTTTTACTGATGGCCATGCATTCTGTTCTTTTGTAGTTTATATGTACACCTTTCTTTCTGCTTTTTTAAAACTACTGCTAGTAGTAGGTCTCGTAGTTTCTTTTCTGTATATGCTATCAGCACTATGTGATCTACATCTGAAAAACATCGTCATTTTTTTAGAATCTTAATACGTATTTTAAAAGTTTTCAGAATTAAAAAAAAATTGTCTTGCTATTCTGCATCCAGATTCTTCCTTTTCAATAAAAATTAATGACGCTTTTTTATTTGCTTTTTTCAAATTATCATTAAATATGACTTACGAGTTTCATAAGGATATGACTACCTTTGCTTCAGCCGATACAAATTATATCAGTTATATTTTATTCATTTTTCCAATTATTCGCTTGCGACGTATAAGTAATTATCTTGTGGAACCATTCCTAGCATCTTGAAAAATTAAGCCAATTAGAAAATAAAATCAAGTAATAGAACTCTCAAGACTTAATTAAATGAGAGTCAAAAGTAGTTTCAAGAGTCTAAGAGGCCGTGTTAATTAATTCTCTTGAAAACTACTTTTCCTCGGATTTTAATTTTGGCATTTTTATTGTCACGCTATTTTATACACTCTCTTTGGTAAGCCACTTTACCACCTAGGAGTTAAAGGAATAATTTCGCTTTTGAAGCAGATTTGTTTTCCGCAATTTAATTTTTTTTTGAGAGAGAATTTTTTGACATGAACCTTTTGAAGATAACAGAAAACCGGCTGCCAAATAAACTGACAATTTAATCTTCAAATTCTCGACTTCCATTTTTCTAATGTAGTTTCAACCGAATCACTCCATAAATAATATTATGGGATTATATTACAGGCTATGACTAGAGCGTTTCAATGATTTTTAATAATTCCATGGCAATACCGAAAAACGTTTTGTCAGTTCTCTGTTTATGATTAAGGCGCATTGGAATAGATAATAGTGTCGTCAAAAAGCTAAGTAAAGTATAAAATTAAACGAGGAATTTCAATAGAAAAACACGCACACACACACATAAAATGCTGGGCTGTTATGTAATATGAATCCTACTATATGACGGTGAATCCTGGACAAATGATTTGAATTGTTTAAAGGTATATTAACTCTACATTGGTCAATTAATGCCTAAATTTTTAGGAGATCCTTAAAGTAGTATAACTATGATATATGTTATTCTGCTTTCACAATAGAATACATGATAGATTCGAACTGGGATATTTTATGAGACAAGAAGGAAAGAAAATACAGGTTCGTAAGTGATTATAATTCCGCGTTTATGCAAAATGTAAATCAGTCAATTAAGTGCCATACATGATATATGCTTGGGTGATCATGTCTCGAAAGAGACGTGACTGACTGGGCAGAATATTATCCCACAATGGGTTGCCATTACTTTCTGCCAACCAAGGCCACAGAACTTAATCTTTTCTGCTATTTAACCAATAGATGGAGGGAGAAGAGATGGAGTAATACGTTTCCTAAGGGTATTTGCGCGGAAGTGAATGCAACAAATCGAAATGGATTTCGAACTGGCCTCTCAGATTTCTCGTACTGAGCCGATATCTGCCGCAGCACAATGCACAATTCGCTGAAAGATTGTGAAACGACGAAAGATTACCGAACAAATTGTATATAGTATAATTTCGTTATTATTATTATTATTTTTTTTTGCTTTTTTTACTAACAAATTTCTAGTTCGATTTAGATTTAAGGATTGATATAATTTTTACAGCTTCTCGACTCATTGTATTTTATTTAAAGTCAAAATATATTTTGTAACAATATTTTTATGAGCAAATTATTTAATTAATATTGTTGCGAAAATAGCAATGATTTTTTGGAAAGGTACAATCTTATTATTTAATATTTTTCTTGGGGGTAAGAAGCTGGATTCATGACTTTCCTGGGGTGTGTTATTGCAGAACTGAATATAAAGAATCTGGCGGAACAATTCGAACTCGTCCCTCCGATTTTTGTCTTTTTTTACGCGCAACATTTCAATTCACTATTTGTTAACCACGTTGGCTTTGAAAAATGGATTTATATCGAATATGACAATATTTTATACTTTATTTATATCCCGGTCATCCTTTCTACCGCATAGACTATTAATATTAGGATAACGCCTGGGGTTTTTTGATGTAATCCGTTTAGTGCCTGATACTGTAAACTCAGTTACTTCCAATTTTCAAAATCTTCTACAAAACCCTTTATAGGGACTTTCATTTACTGCTTGTTTGCTTTCTCAGTATTATTTTCATATATTTTAAACGGTGAGTTTAGATTTCATCAGAAGCAAAAAAACGAGAAGCTGAATGATGCTGATTCTGGAATGAAGAAGATAGACTGAGAAACGTGGGTGATGCGATTCTTTGTCAAGATAACTTTGCAAACGAAAATTCTTCTCTGTCTGTGTAAATACTGAGCTTACTTAAGACACAAGATCGTTCGAAGGTGTTTCTTTTTTTTAATCCGGCGAGTAAATTTATTTACTCATCCACAGGAAAATTCACGCCGTTGGACAAATTCCATCAAGGCCGCAAAGCCAGTTTTCAAGTTATAATCGCTTCATAAAGTCGGGCGAGACTACATGAATACCTGTAGGTGTGTTGTGGGATACATTGAGGTATATATAATTAAATTTGAATTTAAACCCATGTTTAAGAATATAATTAAAGAGAATTAATTTTACTATTAATATTTTAACACATTCTGTACTCTCTATTATCATTATTATTGTGTTTGTTATTAATATTAATAATAAAAATAATAGTAGTAGCAAGCATGAAAATCATAGGGTTTTCCTATTTTAATTTCATATATATATATATATATATATATATATATATATATATATATATATATGGATGAATGTATATATATATATGGATGAATGTATATATATACGAGCAGTATAGCCCGGCGTTGCTCGGGTGTAATGAAACTATAAAACTAATCCATGGTCCTGGAGCTCAGACTCTTTGGACGTTGGCACGAAAGAGTAAAAAAGAAATAGTTGTTTCCAGTTAAAGCGAAACTGTAGACTGAAAGAAAAATGACTGGATGTAAGTCAAATTTTGATTTCCTCGAATCGATATCAAATAAGTTTTTTTCGGCGTAAACTGAATTTTGAAGGCAAAATAAGTCTTCTGAGTAAATGGTATCATGGCTGAGACTAAAAACTACAATTATACGTACTTAGAGCCAAACCCGAACAAAAACTAAAATAAAAGGGCTGAAAGAAATCCAGACATACAGGCAGATAAACAGACACACACGCAAACATCTTGCCTTTTATATATATTATCGATTTTCTGCACTATTGTAAGAACTGCTTCTTGAAACTTCTGAATATCACTTTCACATCTAACATTGCCTGATAACAAGATAGAAATCTCGAAGCATATAAATTTCCGTGTCGCAATGTCTCGTTAAATTTAACTGTATAACAAATTTAATTATATAATTATGTATATACATACATACACACATATATGTGTGTCAAATACCAATGCTTCTATCTATCTATCTATCTATCTATCTATCTATCTATCTATCTATCTATCTATGCACACACACACACACACACACACACACACATATATATATATATATATATTTTTTTAATCATTTCACCCCAAGCAAGGCATACCACTGCCACTATTGCGCATGTGGCTACATAGGCGAAGGTAAAGAGAAAGAGGGGTGAGATATAGGAAATGTCAGAAGGAGGGTGATAGATGGGTAAGGATACCGAGGCTGGGGGTTGGGTATATGGGAAGAGTGTTTGAAAGAATGGATGAAAGTTAGTGTTAGGAGGTGTCTATTGACCTACATATATATATAGTCATCTGCAGACAGATCTGTTTTGCTCTATCACAGCTCATTGGTGCGGCTAGACATCCGATTGCTTTTAACCCAGGATTGAAACGCGACCGAATTGGCGTCAGTCGGCGATTCTACCTCTGAGTTATGGGCGCTCTATATTAGGAGACAGACTTTTTAGCGTATGATGTATCATACGCCAGTAGTCAGAGTGCTCTAAATTAATTACTGAATGAGCGATGCGTAGATGCTAGAGTAGCTACTGTTTTTTTCAAAGTCTACCATTCTTCCTGAGCGCTCAATCAGGGTGTGAGAGTGTAAATAGTTATACACAGATAGATAAACAGATATTTTATTTAATTTCATTATGTTTTAAAATAGTAATAGATAGCTTCTTTTGTTGATTAGTTAACACTCCTACCCTATATTTTGAACAGCAGTCGAGGTTTATACCTGGCTTCTGTTTAGGATTAGGTTACTGGTTCAGTCAATTAAATGCCATACGTGATACACGCTTGGGCGATCATATCTCTTTCAAGACATGACTGACTGGACAGAAGATTATCCCGCAGTAGGTTGCCATTGTTTCTGCGGTAGACTGGTTGCCAATCAAGGCTATAGAACCTAATTTGTCCTGTTATTTGACCCATAGAATTGTGAGCATTTTTATAGTTGCCAACACTGTTTGTTGGAATAAAATTCATTTCAACTATTTGCTTTGATAATGTCCATCACGGGACGAAACGCGCAGGCGAGTTAAATACAGTTTTCCTATTGTCTTCTTTTATTTCACTATATATATATATATATATATATATATATAGAGAGAGAGAGAGAGAGAGAGAGAGAGAGGGAGTTAGAGAGATTGAAAGAAAGAAAGAAAAATATAAGAGAGATAAATAATAAAATTATTATACCAGTCATATATAAAAACAGAGCAAGAATAGAATAAGATAGATAGATAGATAGATAGATAGATAGATAGATAGATAGATAGATAGATATTGACTAGTCTTAGATAGATAGATAGATAGATAGACAGATAGTTTCCACAGTTTGTAGTCATTCCGATAAAAATACCAATTATAGATAGATAGATAGATAGATAGATAGATAGATAGATAGATAGATAGATACTGCCTATTATTAATATGATATTGTCAACTTGAGAAAAATATGAAGGAATATACCTACCTCGGTCGATAGAAACAGATCAAAATAGCCATATATATATATATATATATATATATATATATATATATATATATATATAAGCAGCTTATATTTGTACATAAACAAAATAGCAAGTAGATAACGCAAAGTGTCAGAGGAAAATGAGATTTGAAGAAAATCAACCTGATACCGATGCAAGGTAACCCCCCGTAGTTACTTCCGGTTTCATTTATCGATAACCTTGAGTTGTCTGTCATGGAACTCGGCCAACTAACCTTTGTGCCTTTAAGCCAATTGTGAATCACAAAACGCTCCAGTACGCGATATTTTGGCCAACAAGTATCAGTCAACGTCTTGTGTCAGAGGTCATTTTCAAAGCTTAGCTTAGCCTCCTATTCCCCGTCGGGCCATTGATCACCCTCGACAATTCTGTTGCTGAATTTCGTGAGAGTCAGCATTAGCGTTCTACTTCCGGCATAGACTAATCCAGTTCGAATAGGTCTCATTTTCTCAGAATATTCGCATTCCAACCGCCTCCTATAATTTATTTGACTCTCATCAAAGGCATATGCTGACAAATTTCTGTGTCAGTAATTGGGCGCTGTCTTCGAGACATTCGTACAGGAAATTATATATACGAAAGTAATTTGCTTTTCTAGGATAAATACTGACAGTTATTTATTTATTAAACGCATATTTGTCCTTCATACTGAATATATAGACAAATAAACTAGTTTAAAAAATGATTATGATGCATCCATCGTCAAGAAGAATAGCCGACACGCCTTTAAATCCTATTTCCAAAATGCTGGAATTTTGTAGTTAATTAACCAGATAGACAAGTAAGAAATATATGCTCTAACTACCATATAAGAAATATGTAACATCTATTCACGGAATATAGTGTAATTCACGTTGAACTTATTAATCGTATTAAATAAACATAGGGTATTTAATTGGAAATCAATTATTTAAAATGATTAAATAATTATTTAAAAAGATTTTAACCAAAATTAATATCTAGATTAATTTAATGTTAAATTTAAAGATTGAATATATTCAGTGATTTAATTATATTTCAGAAAATTAAATTAAATCACATTAATGAATTTTTTAGTTCCAGAATATATTTATTTATTGTGCCAAAAATATCCTCAGACCAAAAATAAATTTCTTTCATTTATTTTTCTTTCTTTATTTTTCCTTATTTTTCCTGATTAGCAATGTTTTCTATTTCCCAATGTTTCAATTGGAGTAGATAGACTAAACTATCGCCCGGTTCACACTCCACCCACGTCTATTGAACAGGTGAAGAGGCTCATCCCTTGTTCCCTATTTAGGATGTGGTTTCCGGCTTTTCTCTTTTCCAATCTTTTCACCCTTTTCTCTTTCTTTATTTTTTTGTTCAATTGGAGTAGATAGACTAAACTATCGCCCGGTTCACACTCCACCCACGTTTATTGAACAGATGAAGAGGCTCATCCCTTGTTCCCTGTTTAGGATGTGGTTTGTGGCTTTTACTTTTCCAATCTTTTCCCTCTTTTTTTTTCAATTGGAGAAGATATACTTAACTATACCCCCGGTTCACACTCCACCAACGTCTATTGAACAGGTGAAGAGGCTCGTCCCTTGTTCTTTGTTTAGGATGTGGTTTCCGGCTTTCTCTTTCCCAATCTTTTCCCTCTTTTTTTTCAATTGGAGTAGATAGGCTGAACTATGGCCCGGTTCACACTTCACCAACGTCTATTGAACAGGTGAAGAGGCTGATGTCTTGTTCCCTGTTTAGGATGTAGTTTCCGGCTTTTCTCTTTTCCAATCTTTTCACACTTTGTTTTTCAATTGGAAAAGATAGCCTACACTATCGCCCGGTTCACACTCCACCAACGTCTATTAAATAGGTGTAGAGGCTCATCCCTTGTTCCCTGTTTAGGATGTGGTTTCTGGCTTTCTCTTTTCCAATTTTTTCACTCTTACGTAGCCCCCTGCGCATCAGTGGCGTTACCGCCTTGCTCGGGGTGATATGATTAAAAAAAATACTGATCAATGTTAACATTAAAAAAATGTCAAAAGGGTGTGTGTTGTTGGACAATAGAATTCGGGATAAGAAATCGTACAATCGAGTTCGAATCCTAGTTTATATCTCCTGTAGCTATAGGGAGATGGTTACTGCTTATTATACCGGCCTTGTGTCAAACATAGCCAAACTCCCTACCACTTAGGATTATTCGCTGTTATCAGAAGGTTGGAGATTGGAATGTGTGGAAGAATACAAGTATATCTTTACATGTTTAAATAGAAATGTATTGATATAAAAGAATAACATGAATTTGTAGAAGTTAATCGTTCCAAGAGAAATAATATTAACGTAAGTGTATCAAGAGTTCGTTGAAATGAATGTTCGTAGAAGCGCTTGCAAGAATGAGTTAATGTGTACGTAGGCAGGAGCGTATGTATGTATGTATGTATGTATGTATGTATGTATGTATGTATGTATGTATGTATGTGTAAGCTTTTATTGTTGGGTAAGATTGCCTTTGATTGTCAGGTTGAATGGTGAAAAGGAAGGAGGTGAGAGAGAAAGATACAGACAATGATAGCGAGGTACGTGTAAAATACGCTTGTCTCATTTCTCTCCCTCCGATGGTCGAGCATGTTCAGTCTTTTATTTCGTTTGTGGAGGCTCCAAACAGGTCACTTGGGAATTCAATCCAGAGTGTGTTTTTGGCCTTTCTATTTTGTTTTTAGATGTCTCTTAGTTTTCTATTGGCCGGAAAATATTTCGCATCGAGTTGGGAAATTTCACGAGTTTTGATTTGGGATTCGCTTTTGCGTGTGTTAATCAAACTTTGTAATTCCAGTAAATTCGTATATTTCTAAGAAAATCAATAAGATAGTGCTTAGCATTTGAATTTTTAAATCTAGAACGTTTTTTGTTCACTACACAGCTATGGATTGAATAGAAGAACAGATTGTGTTTTGTAGCCTTGGCTGTCAACCAGTTTCCCACAGAAATAAATGGCAAACTACTGCAGGAAAATCTGAAACCGTGTCAGTCATGGTTTGAACAAAACATGATCATACAAATGTGTATCCCGTATGGCACTTAACTGTCGTGAGACAGCTCTTTCGAAATAAAAGAAAAAAATTGAATTGCAACGTACACAAAAAATTCATCTAATATAAATCCAATACTAATTGGCTATTAGATATTCTTGTATTTTAAGGGGTTTTTTTTTTTTTTACATATTTTGGGGATATGTTTATCAACAGTCACTTGGTCTTCTGCTCGAAACCCGATAATCTCCCGTAACAAAATGGATGAATATGGTAAAATGTACGGTGTTAGTCTTCCTTTTTATGACGTGTACCATCCAGACGTGGGCAATTATCGGTCTCCACGATTTTTAGTCCTTTGAATCTCAATAAATCTTGTCATTGATCTAACCCTCTTAATCCCCGTTCTGCTAACCATTAATACAAATCTGATAGGTAGCCCATGCGCTGCTTTAATCTGCCCCTTAGCATTTAATATGTCCCTGCGAGTGTCAAACTTTCAAAGATCTGTTTTTTCATTATGCATTCCAGAAATTCCAACTCTCATTTTTTGATATTAAGCTTGAGTGTCTTTTTTTCTATATATTCATCATTTTTCAAATATTAAGTCCATATGTTCCATATCCTTCTGTAGAAACAGGTTTCTGTTGTTTCATGTGTCATCTTTGACTGTGATAAGATCTTAAGTAAAGTGATCTTTTTTTCGTCTCTAACCAGATTTTCTTGCTAAAATATTATTATATAAGAGTGGGCCCTTGCTCTTAAAATTGACAGCAAAGTTTTAATAAAGATATGACGGCAACATATCTAATAATGTAACTACGACTGAGTATCCTACATTAAGACATCAGAAAAGGTAACAAAATAATAATCCAAACAACTATATATATATGTGTGTGTGTGTGTGTGTGTGTGTGTGTGTGTGTGTATTACATACGATTAAATACACAACGGTTTTTATTATGACAAATATTATAATAAAAAAGAAACATATATAATCATTTAATTTTTGGGTCATAATTAGATTAGACCAGTACATAGTTGTATTAAAAAGTGTTCAATATAATTATATTGTAGAGCTTTTGAATATTTTTTCTTTGTGAACACATTATTTCGTGACCCAGGTTTCTACATTTCGGTGTCTGTAGGGAATTTGCAATAAGTGATTTTACTTATCTAAACTTATTTATAAATGGAACTTTGTCTGTGTGTGTATGTGTGTGTGTCCGTTAATTATAGTCTCCGAATCGGCTGAACCGATTTTCTTGAAAATTTACACAGTTGTACTAGAGGCACCTACGCGTGTTCTTAGCAAGTAGTTGTGTCGAGGTACCCCCAATAAATATCGAAAATCGACAATCGAAAAAATCGGGTTTTAGAAAGAGTGGTCCGATTTTAATCAAATTTGATACACTCATAGACAAAGACATAAAAAACGATATTCAGAAGTTTCAAGGTTGCAGTTCTTACAATAGTGCAAAAATTAATGGTATATATATATATATATATATATATATATATATAAGGCAAGATGTTTGTGTGTGTGTTTATCTATCTGTATGTCCTTTATACAAATCCACAATTTTTATCCGTTTCTCACCAAACTTCACACAAATATTCTTTAGGCTGAGTCTGAGCTCCAGGACAATGTATTAGTTTTAAAGCTTTCATTACACCCGAGCAACGCCGGGCTATACTGCTATTATTTTTTCTTTTCATGAAAAACTAACGTAACAGGGATATTTTATGAACGCGCAATTTTCAAAATTAGGAGAAGTTACGTCAAGGTTTTAGAACAATTTCATTTATGAATGTATGATCCTTATAGATATTGGAATGGTTACAGTTGGTAATACTTTCTATTCTTTCATTTAGTTATTTTTATTTGGGAATAACATAACAGCCTACTTTTCTTCCTGGCAAAGTTTACATAATTTGCAACCTTTGTAAGTTTTGGCTGTTTTTATTATACTCCTCGTTATGTCGGTGTATTTTCCATATTTTAATTTCAATTTCCACACGTGGTTAGCCAATTTTGTATAATTATTTAAGTGTCTGTTTTAAATGTAGATTATGGTTATTCCATCTAGCCTTAAAAAATCCTTGCAAAATCCTTGAAGCCGGCATTTATTTTGGTCCCTACAGTTACATTCTTATTAATTATGTCGTTTTGTACGTTGCTATTAATATTCCTGACGTTTCATTTCTTCATGTAATTTTTTACATTTCTAGTACAGCTATAACTCAGTTTGATTGTATTCCTATTGAAAATTTTGTTTAATTCTGACCTTTTGCGAAAGTGTAAAAATTATTTGTCATATTTTTGTTTTTACTTCTAAACTAAATGGTGGGTTAAACTATATAATGTTTTGTTCTTTATTATTGTTATTTATTTGTCTACTTGGTTAGAGATTGTATTCTAAAATGTTCTTATGGTTATATTTTCTTAGGGAGCTTCATAGTTTTTTTTTTTCTTTTCATCAAATATTGCTTTGTTAGTACGAATTATTTGATGGCCTGTGTTCTATTACATTATGAATGTGTTCTCTAATGGACTGAGCCGACACTTCTTTTTCCATGAACGTAACAGTATAATACACACACACACACACACACACACACACACACACACACACACACACACACACACACATATATATATATATATATATATATATATATATATATTCTAAACATATGCTGTTAAATATAAGAGACGATGAATGTCTATTATGCTTAAACATAATAGACATTCATTCTCTCTTATATTTAACAGCATATGTTTAGAAAATGACTTGCTGCCTCAATATACAAAATATATATATATATATATTTAGTTTGATGTATATATATATATATTTAGTCTGATTTATATATATATATATATATATATATATATATATACATCAGACTTTATTATAGTAGAGAGACTTATTATAATTTATCTGATGAGATTGTCCAACATTCACTGTCATAAAATTTAGTGAGCTTTTCTTTGTCTCTAACAAGATTTTCTTGGTTCCTGATAAGTTACTTAGCTTAAGGAAGACATATTTTATAGTCCAATGCTCTGTTTTATTTCACTGATGCATTTGCAGTTCTTCATTAAAACACTTCCTAAATATTTAGAGTGATTCTTGCTGATAACCATACACTCTGTCTACTTACAACTGATGTTTAGTACTTTCATTTTACCCAAATTCTGTACCCCTGAATATCGTTTGACGGAGTTTTTATATTTTACATTCTGTGTCTCTTCTTTTTTTTTAACCATGTCACCCCAAGCAAGGCATTCCACTGCCACTATAGCGCAGGGGGTTACACAGGGCGATAAACGAGTTAGGATGTACATAGGGGGAGAGTTGGGGAGAATGGGTATGGGTTAGTGTGTTAGGAGGCGTCTATTGACATTACATTTAAACTCCTGGTGGTTATAGCCGTCAGGGAAGCAAGCATGCGGAAGGGAATTCCACAGGCGGGAAGTGCGAGAAAAGAAGCTGTGGGGTAGAAATTGCGATTACATTTCATCGGTTTCACTGTAAAAGGGTGGGACCTATTTTCCAATCTAGTATCTCGTGCAAACTCACACCTAGGAGGCACCAGTGATTTAAGTTCTTCAGAGCAGAAGCCATGAAAGTATTTATAGAAGAGGCACAGGGAAGCCACGTCACGCCGGTAAGAGAGTGACTGGAGGCGGTCAGCTAAGTCGGTATCAATCACATTACAGATTCTTCGCTGTATTTTGTCAAGAAGCCCGAGGAGAATAGCAGGGGCAGCCGACCAGATGTGGCAACAGTAATTATGTTTTTTCATGCATAATATTGTTAAGATTGTGGTCGCCAATAATTAATCCTGATATGTTTTCTAACTCTGTAAGAATCACATCACTGTTAAGTTTGAGTTTGAATTTGAGTTTTAATTTACGGTATATCAACCCCTGTGGGTTATTTAATGCCAAAAAGGTGAAGTTTTAAGGGGTTTTTTTAATGTTCGGTTATAGTGAGAAGGTTGATTTAGTCAGATTTTAATGAAAATGTTTTGTTTATAATCTTTTTTAATTTAGAAAATTGAAAATGTCTTCTAGTTTTGTTTTCAAAAATGTTTAACCGATAAGAATTCTTTTTTTCTTCAAAAATGTGTTGTGGAAATTTTTTCTTCAAAAATGTATTGTTTGTAATATTTTTCTTTCAAAAATGTATATTTTTCATAAAAGTATTTTTATGAATATATTTCTATAAAAGAGTATTTTTCTACTTTCAAAGTGTTTCAAGCCCAGTATGGGATGTGCGATGTGGTACAGTGGATATCGGCTCGGAACGAGAAACCGGGGAGCCGAGTTCGAATTCCCGTTGAATCCATTGCATTCACTTACGCGCAAATACCCTTGGGAAAGGTATTAATCCGTCTATTCCTTCCAGTTATGGGTTAAATAGCAGGACAGATTGGGTTCTATAGCCTTGGTCGGCAATCAGTCTACCACAGAAAGCAATGGCAACCTACTGTGGGATAATCTTCTGCCCAGTCAGTCATGTCTGTTTCGAGACATGATCGCCCAAGCGTGTATCATGTATGGCACTTAGCTAACTGACTGATGGGGGTTAACTATTTTCCCATAACAGGTGCTACCACTCCGGATCATGTTGGACCTGTGAGCAACAGCGATTAACATGTCGTTCCATGCTTCTCACAAGCTCTCAAATAGAGGCCTTGCTGCCGGATGCAGTTTATCATCATGCCCAGGACCAATTAAATTGAATAAATCTGATGAGTGGAAAAATATTTATCTTACAACCTTCCTTTTTTGGATTACATTTTCTATCCATATACAGGAGGTTTGCCTCCATTGTATGTTCTGTATTATTTAAATGTTAAAAGAATTCTAATGATTATAAAGCAACCCTACGTACCTGAAGAATAACAATCTTGAACATTTTTATTTGAATTTAGATTTTTGTGCGGTCTTGAATAGAATCACTTAACAATTGGAGCGAAGACCTGGTCTTATATAGACACGTACAACTCCACAATTGTGGAACGACAAAAACTGTCTAACCTTACTGCCGCATAGAATTGGCTTCCCAGAAAGAAAAAAAATTAGAAATCTTTCGCAAAAAAAGAAAAAGGGTCTGTCTTTCAGGTTTTTCTCATATTCGTTAACCATTTTTAAATCTAATTTTGCTCTTTTTTTTAAATCATATCACTCCGAGCAAAGCGGTAACGCCACTGATGTGCAGGGGGCTACGTAAGAGTGAAAAGATTTGGAAAAGAGAAAGCCGGAAACCACATCCTAAACAGGGAACGAAGGATAAGCCTCTACATATGTACAATAGACGTGGGTGGAGTGTGAACCGGGTGATAGTTGAGTCTATCTACTCCAATTGAAAAAAAAAGAAATAGAAAAGTGAAAAGATTGGAAAAGAGAAAGCCGGAAACCACATCCTAAACAGGGAACAAGGGATGAGCCTCTACATCTGTACAATAAACGTGGGTGGAGTGTGAACCGGGCGATAGTTTAGTCTATCTACTCCAACTGAAAAAAAAGAAAAAGAAAAAGAAAAGTGAAAAGATTGGAAAAGAAAAAGCCGGAAACCACATCCTAAACAGGGAACAAGGGATGAGCCTCTGCACCTGTTCAATAGACGTGGGTGGAGTGTGAACCGGGCGATAGTTTAATCTATCTTCTCCAATTGAAAAAAAAAATAAGAAAAAGAAAAGTGAAAAGATTGGAAAAGAGAAAGCCGGAAACCACATCCTAAACAGGGAACAAGGGATGAGCCTCTACATCTGTACAATAGACATGGATGGAGTGTGAACCGGGCGATAGTTTAGTCTATCTACTCCAATTAAAGAAAAAAAAGAAAAAGAAAAGTGAAAAGATTGGAAAAGAGAAAGCCGGATACCATATCCTAAACAGGGAACAAGGGATGAGCCTCTTAACCTGTTCAAAAGACATGGGTGGAGTGTGAACCGGGTGATAGTTTAGTCTATCTACTCCAATTGAAGGAAAAAAAGAAAAAGAAAAGTGAAAAGATTGGAAAAGAGAAAGCCGGATACTACATCCTAAACAGGGAACAAGGGATGAACCTCTACACCTGCACAATACTTTCTATTTCTTTATATATTTAAACGACTTTTCCTTAGACATTTTCATTTTCTTTCTTTCTTCATTTTCGTATTTCATTAAACTCTTCCTTTCATTTGCTGTGTTTTTTGATAATTCAACTGCTAGCAGAGAGTGACTGATATCTATTTAAGAACAATTTTACGAAAGTGAACGCCAGTCATCCGCTTGAAAGTGAACTCGGCTAGACTATTTCCTTTTCCAGCTTTACACTACAGTACTTCTTTATATATATATATATATATATATATATATATATATATATATATATATATGAGGATAAATATTTCATGACTCTTACGTCTTCGCTGAAGGACTCATGTCTCAGGGGATATAGGTATTGTTTAATTTCAGTGACCCATGGAGCTGTGAGTTCAATATCTGGCTACAGCAGTTGTGAACAAATAACTTGTTTCTTGATAAGTTACTTAGCTCTTAATCGCTGTTGCTCCCAGGTCCATCCTGACTCGAAGTGGTGGCACCTGTTAGGGTCCCAGCTATGGGCATATAGTTAACCCCCAAACTGGTTTCTAAACACTTTGAATCCATAAAAATACTCTTTTATATAAATATATTCATAAGAATACTTTTATAGAAAAATATACATTCTTGAAAAATATATTACAAACCAAACATTTTTGAAGAAAAATTACCATAAACATTTTTGAAGGAAAAAAAATTATCAGTGAAATATTTTTTAATACAAAACTATAAGACATTTTCAAAATGAAAACAAAAAAAAAATTAATTCAAATCTGAACTAAAACAACATTTTCACTGTAACCGAACATTAAAAATAAATATCTTAAAACTTCACCATTTTGGCATTAAATAACCCACAGGGGTTGATAGACCGTAAATTAAAACTCAAATTCAAACTCAAACTTAACAGTGATGTGATTCTTACATAGTTAGTAAACATATCAGGATTAATTATTGGCGGTCACAATCTTAACAATATTATGTATGAAAAAACACAATTAATAGACACAATGAAAAATTTAAGAATTCCGTCAAAAGATATTCAGGGGTACAGACATTTGGGTAAAATTGAAGGACTAGGCATCAATTGTAAGTAGACGGAGTGTATAATTATCAGCAAAAATAAGTGCCCAACATGCAAATGATAAATTAGAAATGCAAATATCACTCTAAATATTTACAAAGTGTTTTAATGAAGAATTGCCAATGAATCAGTAAAATAAAACAAAGCATTGGGATATAAAACATGTCTTCCTATCATCGTGAACATGGCATTAAATATTAGAACAACAGTTCGAACTGTGTAAATAATATAAATACTACCTCTTCACAAAAGTACAGAAAAATAATGAGAAATTACTTTGTGTATCAAGAATGATGTTTTGAAGAAACATTATTAGCCATTTTCTGAAAGAAAGAACATTGCTGACGGAAAAATCAATAACAAATCTCACAGATAAATTTTAAATCAGTCCATATCCAATTCATTTGTTAGGTTGTCATACTATTTTCACTTCAATTCTGTTCGGATGACAATCAAGTTATTTCGAGGTTTCCGTCTTCTCTCTAAGTAGCGTGCGACAGGTTGTATTAGATTACATGTTGCCATCAGCAAAAATATTTTCCTGACTTGACTGAACGTAAGTAGTTGATCTAGTCTCTTTTCGAAACATCCCCCATGTGGTTTTTGAAAACAGTTTTCTCTTTTAGAGACACCACGCCTTGTTTTTAACATCAGAGTTTTCCGTCTCCTTAACTGTTTGCTTAAGGAGCCCAGTGCAGCCTGTTATTTACTCATAGAAGAAAGAAAAATGGATTCGTTTCTTTCACAGACATTAATACGAAACTAATGCTAAAAGTCTCAACCAGGATCTAAATTTGCTTTACCGTTTTTTTTTCAACAGCATTAAGCTAACCGCAACTCTACATTTAGAAAGCAAGATTACAAATTAAATAAAAATAAAATATAAAATTAATTTAACTCGAGCTTAGAGAAAATTAAATAATTAAAAAGTAGTGGGAGTTAAAATTCTAATTAGATAATTATAACCAATAAATACCAAAATTATCGTAGAAAATGGGAAACAGTAAGATTTGGAAACAGTAAAACGAGTATTATTTATTATCTAGTTACTATGTGATGTTGGGGGCAAGAGAGACAATAATTCTGATTAAAATTTGTGAGTTTGGGCTTGAATATAAATCAAATATGGATCGGAATCAAACAGAATTATAAAGTAAAGAATAAGTAAATTGCATACAGTTTTTCTCGTATATTTATCTATCTGTGTACCTCGAGGTCGTATAATAGTTACCAAGCTCGCCTTGCAAAAAGGATTTTCAATCTAGGTCAATCCTCATCAGGTGCTTCATACTTTCGACCTTGTGTCACAACTAAGCTGTGCTTAGAAAATCCGTTTCTTTTATATATATATATATATATATATATATATATATATATGAGAAAAATTAAGGCAGACACGTTATTTCATGGTGATTCGGAAGTATGGCATATTTCAGGCAAGCCACCATCAGCTTCCGTCTTTATTTTACAAAGGATTTTACACGAATTGTATTTGTAAAATAAAAACGGAAGCTGATGATGGTTCGCCTGAAATAGGCTTTTTACTTCCGATTCACCATGAAATAACGTGTCTGCCTTAATTTTTCTTATATTTGCTCTATATGTATTTATATGCATGTATGTTTAGAGCTCTCTTAGAGAGTTATCCTACTACTGTATGTACAGGATACTCCTTTGGATTCTTCTATACCCACACGGCATGCTGACACACACACACACACACACACACACACACACACACACACACACACATATATATATATATATATATATATATATATATACTATCGGCCATAATTATTAGGCCACCCAAGTGTTTTAAAAAAAATTATGCTGGTCTAATAATTATGGCCGGTAGTGTATATAGAGATTTATTCTCGCCACAATCCATTTTGCACATTTATAAATCTACAATTCGTCTAGGATTTGAACACTGTTGCAATATCTGGTCGGATGCTCCTGCTGTTAATCTTGAGGTTATCGAAAAAATCCAAAGAAGGATATACAATT
>JBBBDQ010000266.1:10742500-10970000 GCA_037127315.1 Ascarosepion bandense
GAGATTATACTGGCATGCTACGATTTGGGGTTAATTCATATTTGGGAGATATGTGTCCCGCGTATTCAATTAATAAATAATTTTAAAAGTAATGTGAGTGGAAAATTTTACATGGTAAAGTGTATAGAAGAGTATATGCATGTTTGTATAGAAACGCTTATCTGTTTAGGTGTATGTTCGACGGTAATGTTAGTTAATATACGGGCATATGTGAGTGTGTGTTTTAATACACTTGTCGTGTGATTTATAGCAATTGATAATTTTTAAATATATGTGTGAGGAATATTTTGGGCATTAAAATGTATAATAGTTTATGTGTGTGTTTATGTAGAAACGCTTGTCAGTTTTGGTGTATGTTGGATAGTACTGTTAGCTAATATTAGTGTATATGTGTATGTGTATTATACTCTTTACTATATAAAATATTCCACGTACATAAATTTAAAAAGTTCTGTTATTCTGTACATTTATTGTTAGTGAGATGTGCGTTGTGGTGCAGTGGATATCGACTCGGAACGACAAATCGGGTTGTCGAGTTCGAATTCCAGTTGAATCCCTTGCATTCACTTACGCGCAAATACCCTAGGGAAAGGTATTAATCAGTCTCTTCCCTCCAATTATAGGTTAAATAGCAAGATAGATTGGGTTCTATAGCCTTGGTCTGCAACCAGTGTACTGCAGAAAGTAATGACAACCTACTGCCGGATAATCTTCTACCCAGTCAGTCATGTCTCTCTCGAGACATGATCGCCCAAGTCGTGTTTCACGTATGACACTTAACTGATTGATTTGTTAGTGATTCCAAAAAGGAAGAAAATGAAGGATATTTCTCGCTAAGATATATAGACTTCATTCACTCGAAGTCATTTTGGCTATTGGTTTGTGATAGCATTTTTATACAGGTGGGATTTTACATATTTCTGATGGTGTCTCGGCAGGGTTAGTGTTAGGGTTATTGAATTTTCCATCTGGCAAGGCTAATTAAAAAAGTGCCTCAGTTAATGTTTTTCTTTAGTAATATATTGCTCTGTTAAAACTACTA
Organism: Ascarosepion bandense; assembly: GCA_037127315.1. NCBI lineage: Eukaryota > Metazoa > Mollusca > Cephalopoda > Sepiida > Sepiidae > Ascarosepion > Ascarosepion bandense. The sequence continues at coordinate 10,743,543 of JBBBDQ010000266.1, forward strand.
CAACTGCTCCTTATGTTTAATTTCTTTATCTTTTATAATAAATTTGTTATACGTGACCCATATGCTGATAGACACAGGAATCAGTGTTCCATGAAAACACACATGTCCCGAATCCAGTACGATCCTCAAAGCAAGTACCTCTAATCCTTCAACGTACTGTATATAGAGTGCCCTGTGTATATAGGATTAATCTTTTATTCATTACGCTACCAAATTCAAGAAACATCGTTTCAACGATCGGGGCCATGATTCCTTGGGGCAAACCTGAATTTTTTTCATTTGACAGGGCTAATTAAAAACGTGCCTTGGTTAATGTTTTTCTTTAGTTATATACTGCTTTGTTAAAACTACCCAAGTGCTCCTTATTTTTAATTCCGTTTTCTTTTATGATAAATTTGTTATCAGTGACCCATATACTGATTGTCACAGTATTCCATATTAACTCATATGTTCCCAATTCAGTTCGATCTTCAAAGAAAGTATCTCTATTCCTTCAGTGTAGATAGCGTGTCTTGTGTATATAAGCCAGTAAAGAGGATTAACCATTCATTTATTCAGTCAGTTAAGTGCCACACGTGACACATGCTTTGGGCGATCATGTCTCGAAAAAGTCATGCAGAATTAATCTCGCAGTAGGTTGCCATTGCTTTCTGCGGTAGACGGATTGCCAGCCAAGGCTATAGAACCCAATGTGTCCTATTATTTGACTCATAGGTAGAGGGGCAAAAGATGTATTATATTATTAAGTAGTAATTAGTGGGGGATCAGTTTATTACTTTATACCAATAGAAAATCGATTCTCCACTTTATGCCCAGTAGAAGCTTTAATCATGTTTCCAACTATTAAATTCAGTCAGCGAGTTAAGTGCTATACGTGACACATGCTTTGGGCGATCATGTCTCGAATGAGACATGGCTTACCTTTGCAAAATATTATCCCGCAGTAGGTTGCAATCGCTTTCTGCAGTAGACTGGTTGCCAGCCAAGGCTATAGAACCCAATATGTCGTATTATTTAACCCATAAGTAGAGGGAAGAGACGGATTAATACATATCCCAATGGTATTTATATGTAAGTGAATGCAATGAATTCAACTGGAATTCGAACTCGGCTCCCCTGATTTTTCGTTCCGAGTCGATATCCACTGCATCAGAACGTATATAAATATCGTTTCAACCATCGAGTCCATAGTTTCTTGATGCAATACTGAAAATAGAACTGGGAAACTTAAACAAACAGACGGCCGCGTTAATTAGTGTTAATAACAGCAACAATGATTACATTAGACCGAATATAAATAAACTGAAGTGACCTGTTTTAAACATAAATATTTGCTGCCTAAAAGAATTAATTTGTCATCATTTGGAGCACACCGTGATATTTTATCATTATGCATCTTCTTTTGAAGCCTGTGGTTATCTAAACGATGGTTGAAATACGTGCAATTTAAGAAATATTTATACAAATTACTTCAATAGAGAAGTATATCATTGCGAAAATACACATTTTTTTAGATATTCAACTACATGATGGTAGATTAGATTAACATTCTGACATACCTAAATACATCCACCCAGTATATATGTATACAGACATCTCTACATGTGTGTTTTTATACATTTTTTATTGAAAACTGTGGCTACAGTTTGGCATCATAATCATGAAACAGAAATTTTCTTACTAGTTTAATACACAAGGTATGAAAAATAAATACCTCCTACAATTTACCTGACACAGTATAGAGTAGTCTGAAAATCTTGCTGTGAGCCACTTAACTTAACGCCAGGTTGTCGTGAAATTGATTTGCTGATAAATCATAGATTTATTGAATTCGTATGGATTTTCTTAGAGAGATTCTTTTAAAATGGAGTATAAATAATAAGTGATTGCAGCAGCATTATTCATATATTTTCCTTGGTTGAAAGATAAACGAAGGATGGTAATTTTAATGTAACACCGTATATTTGAGCCTAGTATCATGCTTAGGGATGTGCGTTGTGGTACAGTGGATATCGGCTCGGGACGAGAAACCAGGTGAGCCGAGTTCGAATTCCAGCTGAATCCATTGTATTCATTTACGCGCAAATACCCTTGGGAAAGGTATTAATCCGTCTCGTTCCTTCCAGTTATGGGTTAAATAGCAGGACAGATTGGGTTCTATAGCAACCAGTCTACCGCAGAAAGCAATGACAACCTACTGCGGGATAATCTTCTGCCCAGTCAGTCATGTCTCTTTCGAGACATGATCGCCCAAGCGTGTATCACGTATGGCATCTAAACTGACTGATCATGCTTAGGGATGTGCGTTGTGGTACAGTGGATATCGACTCAGAACTAGAAATCGAGAAGCCGAGTTCGAATTCCAGTTGAATTCATTGCATTCACTTACGCGCAAATACCCTTAGGAAAGGTATTAATCCGTCTCTTCCCTCCAGTTATGGGTTAAATAATAGGACAGATTGGGTTCTATAGCCTTGGTCGGCAACCAGTCTACCGCAGAAAGCAATGGCAACCTACTGCGGGATAATCTTCTGGCCAGTCAGTCATGTCTCTTTCGAGATATGATCGCCCAAGCGTATATCGCGCATGGCACTTAACTGACTGACTGATGGGTCAGTATTTTCAAATATCTAGCCCAGGATATACAAAAAAAATGCAGCTATATAGTATCCAGTTAATGTAGTAATTTATATATATGTAGTTGATAAATTAGAATTAAAAATGTTCGATATTATCGAAGATTAACTGAGTTTCATAAGTTATCAATTGTTACCCCAATCCCATTTCTACCTATATACGTTACTTTACACAAACATAATTAATACACTTGACGAAATGTGTAAAATAAACAAAACTATTGCAATTTAGTCTAAATATTGTAAATCTAAGATATTACTAATTAATAAGTAATGAGTCTATCTGGTTCAGGAAAAATAATGTAATACAAAATATCATAACTAAAATTAATATTGGTTTAATATGAAACCAGAATATCGTTTTTTCAGTATATACAAGAAACAAGAGCCAGAGTAGGTAAAGAATTTCAGAGAAAATGTCACAGTTTAGGGGGCGATATGGCAAAGATAACGGTTAACGCTAGACTTGAACAGGTTAAGATTTTAGTGATCGTGAAAGCAATCTTATAAGGGTAGCAATCTCAGAACACTTACAAATTTGCTGGGGGAATATAAGACCTACCAAAACTGAAATGTCATTAATCTTTGAATAAAATAAAGTAGAATATAAAAAATTGCGAAAGTGAATTTGGCAAAATAATAAGTGGTCGAAGAGGAATGAGTGAAGGAAATCACAAAACAAAAGAGTATAAAAATCAAAAGAGATTTAAATCGAAAGAAAAAAAGTAAGTATAAAATTATGTATGCGGTAAGAATGAAATATAAAAGAAAAATTCGAGGCTCTAATGTTCACTATTACACCGGAACTGGAAACACGCAGCATTTCTTCAACTTTAATATCAACAACAGACTTTCTCACAAGGCAACGATGTCAGTCGAGCGAATAAAATCAAGAACCAAATTCGCTATTCGCAGAAATCATCAAATTCGCACTTCGGTTCTTGACAATTAGGTCAAACCGTTCGCAATTCTAGCTCCGTACATTGGCAGCGTTCTGCTATCCCCTTTGGGTAAACATCAGAGCTAGAACATAGGAGTATTACGCGAGTCAAGAGGTTGTAGCACGCAGGCGGAGATGGAAATAAGAACAGAGAACGCTGGGTTCATTTTAAAGGTTGTCAACAAGAACGTGATGCTGTTTAGAGTGTGTCCGGTTTAGTAATCGTTTTATTCAACTTTGGCCTTTTCCTGTACGCATCTTACGTTCTTCATCTCGTAAGGGGCCGTATGATTTAAATATTATGCATCAGTAAAGAAGCAAGCTGTCGGCGTTCCGACTGTCGAACATGTCAGTGTTAATAGAAGTAAGAAAGCCTTGTATCAGGTCAGTCTGTGGTATCCATCCTTGTAAGGGAAATATTAAATGTGCTTCGTATTGTTTCCAATAGTGTATAGGGATTTATTGTGAGCTGTACACAAATAATATTTTAATGATTTAGACTTAAGCAAAGCGATAATACTACGACACAATGGTCTTTCTGGAAGCGAAAAAATAACGAAGAAAAGTTTTCTGAGAATAAAGGACAATAATAGAAAAAAATTAAGAAAGACAGAAAATTATAATTGATGGTGTAATTAAATCTTTAAACATTCTATGTTTCAGGAAAGAAAGAAACCCGAGAAGAATTTCACTAGCGAGGAGTGAAAATAAAGTAAGTTTTAGAATAAAACTTAGCGCTATATAAAGCTATTTTAACAGGAAAACGGTGCTGTTTTAAATCTAATACAACAATGGAATTCATGCAGTCAAGTAACAAAAGAAAAACTCCTCAGAAGAATTGTCACGAAGAAAACAAGAAGTCATGTCACTGCAACGTGAAAGCAAATGAAGTCGAGATACCATGTTAGAATCAATATAATTACATACACTTTGTATTTTTTAAGAATCTCGAGATATGTCAAAGGAGTATAAGATTAAATATGGTAGTAATATTCAATAAACGGACGAATGGCAAATTTATAAATGTGTAAAATGAATCTGGTGGGAAAAATTGTTTAGCAGGATACAGGGAACTACAATTTCTAGCAAAAGAACGTCACAACTGATTCAATATAAACTATCCACTTCAGGATGTGCTTTGTGGTGCAGTGGATATCGACTCGGAACTACAACTCGATGTGCCGAGTTCGAATTCCAGTTGAGTTCTTTGCATTCACTTACGCACAAATACCCTTGGGAAAGCTGTAAATCCTTCTTTTCCCTCCAGTTATGGGTTAAATAATAGGACAGATAGGACTTGGCTGGAAACCTGTCTACTGCAGAAAGAAATGGCAACCTACTGCGGCATAATCTTCTGCCCAGTCAGTCATGTCTATTTCGAGACATGATCGCCCAAAGCGTGTATCACGTATGGCTCTTGACTGATTGACTGATTATAATAGTTGAAAACATGATTAAGGCTTCTACTGGGCATAATGTGAGGGATCAGTTTTATATTGCTTCCTTTGTTTTACAAATAATTTTATATGTATAAAAATTCGATTTACATTTATCATAAATTTTGCTTTTTAACATTCTTTAGAAGTGCTTTGTGGTGCAGTGGATATCGACTGGGAACGACAAATCGGGGTGCCGAGTTCGAATCCCAGATGAATTCACTTATGCACAAATACCCTTGGGAAAGGTATTAATCTCTTCCTTCCAGTTATGAGTTAAATAATAGGACAAATTAGATCTATAGCCATGGCTGGCAACCAATCTACTACAAAATCAATGGCAACCTACTGCAGCCTTACCCTCTCTTTCGATCTCAAGTGGAATCATTACATTGCGTCAATAGCTAAATCCACTGGTAGGAAGGTTAGGTCACTGTGTCGGGCTAGCATGTTTTTTTTCAGCCTGAATCTATCCTGCATATATACAAATCAAACATTCGTCCGTGCATGGAATACTGCTGTAATATATGGTCAGGCGCCCCTGCTGTTAATCTCAGTGTTCTTGACAGGCTCCAAAGGAGAATCAGTATTGTGGTAGGTACCGAGTTGGTGGCTCGACTCCAGCCACATCCCCACCGACGGGATGTGGATTCCCTCTGTCAGTTCTATTAATACTTTCATGCCTTCTGCTCCAACGAACTGAAACAGGTGTTTACTCGTGCAACCAGCCTGGCAACTGGGTCTCATCCATTCACAGTTAGATCAACCAAATGCAGACGACAATTCTACTCCTTCAGCTTCTTTTTTCGCACTTCCCGCCTGGGGAATTCGCTTCCATATTCTTGCTTTCCTGATGGCTACAACCTCCAGGAACCTCTCTCCTATTTAATATTTTTACTCTTATGTAGTCCCCTAATCTTTTTATTCTTATGTACTCTCCTGCACATCAGTGGCGTTACTGTCTTGCTCGGGGTGATACAATTAAAAAAAATATGCTGAGAAGATGTAGGACTGAAGATAAGAACTACGAGGAGAGTTTAAGTAAAGTAGGAATTAAAACTATGATTATAAACCTTTGGAAGAGAAAAAGACATTTCTTGGATGCATTATTAGGAAAGAGAGCTCAGAGAATATAACACGCACAGAACATGCTGAAGGCATAACATGTGGAACAAACAGTGAGTAACATAAATGACTACTTTGTGGCAACATATATCAGAAAAGAAACAAATAATGGTTTGTACAGAGTCAAAGGTTTCGAAAACAAACAAACAAACAAACAAAAGAATGTTGTGGAAAGTCACGATCACATACTATCAAAAATTAAACAGCATGTAATAGAAATTGGCACAATAATTGATGTGTGAATGCATGATTTATTAGTCTTGGAAACTGAATTTGACGCCCCGAGTTCAATTTCCAGTCGATCTTTTTTGTTCACTTACGCGCTATTACTCGCGTAAAAGGCATGAAACAATCTTTATCCAATTTGGTAGTAAACATCATAATTGCAGACTCACTTTCCCTGATGTAACAAACTTTCTCTTAAGAGAAAAATTTAAAACCAACCTGAAGATGGATGGGTTCTGTTAGACTACCTTGCCCTCTACACACCTCTGCTATGTCTTCAGGACACATAGTGTTCCCAATCCAATTGTAGGAATAAGAAAAGAATTAAAATCAACCTTCTTCTTCACTTTTTCAAAAATTCACAACGACGTGTGAAATCCTGTTTTTTCCCAAATAGAAAAAGGTTGACTATGTGCTCTTACCAGATTTCGCATGTAGGTGTTAAAATGATTTTTGAGCAAAGGGAGCGACTTGCAAGACTTGAGGACTTCGCGAGCAAGTGCGAAAATCTAAATACTATAAAAGGTCCCGGTCAGCGTCAATCAGAGAGTCAGATGGGAGCCGCGAGACGAAACATGTAAAATGTAACTTCAAACTTCAAGCGACTCGGACATTATCCTCTTTCTCTTTATCTTTATCTCTTTCAACAAATTATTACTACGATCATTTTCTACAGCTCTTGATACCCTAAACTTTCTCATTGAACATTAATTTCTACGAATACTTGTTAATCTTTTCCTTTAATAAATTACTATTTTAACATGAAAAATGTATATGTTTATTCTATACACTTTTCCACACATTCCATCCTGCCGGCAACCAACCTTCTGATAATTCTGATGATGAAAATTCTGGATAAATCTTGCAAGCTGTAGCGTGTGCGGTTATGTCTGACACAAGGCCAAATCAAAGAAACGTTAACCATCCCCCAAAGCTTCACAATAACTGATTACGTGACATATGTTGTATGCCGAATTGAATATTGGAATACAAAGAAAATACTAAAAAAATGGTTGGTGTTTAGTGTGTTAGACATTTTGCTGTTCATGGGTATGACGATAAACTGCATCTTGCAGCAAGACCTCTTAAAGGAAGGTTGTGATGAGCGTGGAAACATCTTTTAATTCCTGCATTTCCCAGGTCTACCCTGATCCGGGGTGGCTGCACCTGTCAAATTCCCAGCTATGGGTAAATAGATAACCCCTAAACTGGAGTCAAAACGCTAGGAAAGTATAAAAGACATTTATGGAAGAAACTGTTACCAGCAATATATTTAAGAAAATGTATTAACAGCAATACATTTTTGAAGGAAAAATATGACTATTGATACTGACTATTTATCGAAAATATTTTTTTTTAATCATCTCACCCCAAGCAAGGCATTCCACTGCCACTATTGCGCATGGGGCTACATGGGGAATCTCAGGAGGAAGGTGACAGATGAGTAAGGATACCGAGGATGAGGGTTGGGCAGATGGGAAGAGTGCTTGATAGAATGGGAGCAGGTTAGTGTGTTATGAGGTGTCTATTGACCTTACATTTAAACTCCTGGAGATTGTAGCCGTCGGGGAAGCAATCGTTTGGAAGAGAATTCCACAGTCGGGAAGTGCGAGGAAAGAAACTGTTGGAGTAGAAGTTACGGCTGCATTTTATCGGTTTCACTGAAAAAGGGTGGGATCTAGTTACTAATCTAGTATCTCGTTCAAATTCGCATTTAGGGGGCACTAGTGATCTAAGTTCATCGGAGCAGAAGCCGTGAAAGTATTTATAGAAGAGACACAGGGAAGCCACGTCGTGCCAGTGGGAGAGAGACTGCAGGCGGTCTGCCAAGTCGGTATCTATCACATTACAGATCCTCCTCTGAACCTTATCGAGAAGCCCGAGGAGAACAGCAGGGGCACCCGACCAGATATGGCAGCAGTATTCAATGCACGGGCGGATGGTAGATTTATAAATGTGCAGGATAGATTTAGACGGAAAAAACTTCCGGGCCCTACACAGAGAACCGACTTTCATAGCAGCGGATTTAGCAATGGATTCGATATAGTCATTCCATTTGAGGTCCGCTGAAAGTGTGAGACTAAGGAGGCGTAGTGTTTTACTCTCTGGGAGGCAAGCCTGGTCCATGCTAATGGGAGGTAGGTGAGATTGTCGATGATGGTTAATTGAGAGTAGCTTAATTTTAGAAGCATTAAAATTTACTAGTCATTTCTTACCCCAGTCCAATATGGATTGGAGGTCTTTTTCAATCTCGGCTGCGAGGTTAGCTTTGACGACTACACCAGATTTTTGTAGGAGGCGAGAGTAAACTGTGGTGTCATCGGCGTACAAACCTATTTGGGCTCTTATGGAATCAGGGAGATCATTAATGTAAGATATAACCAGCAATGCATATTAAAAAGAAAATTATCACCAGCAATATATTATTGAAAAAGAAATTCTTAGCAATACATTTTTGGGAAAACATGATATTATGCCAGCAATATATCTGACTCTCGACAAAACGCTCGATTACAAATATACGCCAATGAAACTTGATCTACAAACTGATTTCTTATAAGGAATACATATTTTATTCATACGAATCTATTGGAAATGTCTTGACGGCATTAAACGACACATTGTGGTTTATATGCCATAAAAGAAAAAGAAACCTGTGGTATGAAAGGTAAAAAACAGGTGAATGTCGTCTCTTTCGTTTCTTCTTCTTCTTCTTCTTCTTCTTCTTCTTCTTCTTCTTCTTCTTCTTCTCGAACAACCCACGCACGTTCCGCAAGAAAATATCGCGATCTACCATTCTCAAAAACGGCTTGCTTTATACAATTGAGAACTGACCATAATTTGCAAGCGAATGACGAAACAACGAGATTTCGCGTTAACTGTCCGAGATCGCCTGGCATAAAACATGGGCGCCCCCATTTTAGTTCTGTTTTACCACGGAGGATCTGGATTTTACACGACACACAGACTCGTTGGCGTTTCCGAGGTAAAACGTTTTACAAATTTTTTCCACACAAACCTAACTAAACCTTTTGCTCTAATTGACTATTGATATCTTTCTTCCTATATGGCAGCGAATGCTGGACAATCCCCTTAAAAATGAAGAATACTCGAAGCAACAGAAATGATCTTCTACCGAATGATGCAGTGGATATTATGGACCAAACATGTGAGCAACGGCGAGCTTTGGAGAGAACGGAAACAAAATAGAAACTTATAATTTACATAAGGAACAAACAACTGAAGTTCCTAGAACATTTAATGAGGAAAGAAGGCTTGTAGAATCAGATAGTTTACAGATCATATAGAGTGAAATGGACACAGTGGAAAACAGCACGTGACATACATGATGGATGGCATCGCCGGGTTTGGGAGAAATACCAATACAAAAGTTAAACAGAATGTGACGGCCATGAGGATCCATCTTGGCCTGCGCCCTGAAGGGCAACGGCACAGGAATGAAGAATTAGCTATTGTTCTCTAGAGTGTCAAAAGTACTAAATAAACTTGTACATAACGGCGCAAGATATTTAATAAGAGCGTAATGACTAGAAGACTCAGTTGTGATTTTATGTTATAAACAGGATATGATTTCAACCCGCTGGGTTTTACAAGGCTTATTCAAACAACTACTAGTCGTTTGAGGTGACATTTATTTAGAATTGAATTTGAAATGTCACCAGGAGTAATACCATGAAGAGCTGAATATCATTTGTGGACACATGGGATGAATGCGATTTAAAAATGCTAATTGATTTGCAGTGAAATAGTTGATATAAAACTACAGTGTGACAACTTTTCAAATTCACGGACGAAACAAATACACACACACACACACACACACACACACACACACACACACACATATATATATATATATATATATATATATAGTGGGTGAATTTATTTTATTTTATTTTATTTAGTTTTATTTTGTTTTATTTTATTGATTTAAATTTGGATTCTTCATTATCTAAATTTTAATTCTATTAATGTTATTCATTAATATGGTATTATAATTGTCGATTATAAATTACTTTAAAATTTAGAAAGTTATATCTAAAGGAAAAAACTTTCCAAAAAAATTTAATTGAATTAATCTTAAATTTAATTAAGTTAATTTAATTTAATTTAATTTTATAGAAATATATTTTTTAGAGAAATATATTTTATGTAATATTTCGTAAATTAAATTTAGAGTTACCTTATAAATTATCTTCTAATAATATTTTAATATATTAACATTAGCTTATATTTTATAAATTTATATTATATAAAATTTAATTTACTTTCTAGCCTATATTCTTAAATTTTGATGATTCACTTGTAGGGTTATAAATTTTATTTAAATTTAAATTAGGATCTATTAGATGGCAAGGATTGACTTATTAATATCAATTTAGCAAAAATTGGATGGACTAGGATTGACGCCCAGATAGTATAAATTGCAAAACTAATAAAATTACCTTTAGATGTGAAGTAAGATAAGATAAGATAGCTGGAACTACTCAATTCAGCCATTGGAGTTACAATAAGGGAAACCGAGACAATATCTAAACTGGGAAAGAACACAAAATTTTAGCCTACTACTATCATGGAGAGGTAATGGTGATAAAAAAGAAGTAAGAAAGGAAAGATCATAGAAAGGCTCTAACATGAGTGTCACCAGAATTAGGTTATTGCCATAAGTGGAAAACGGGGACTGATGCTGTTATTAGTATTATTATTATGAAGATTGTTATTAATATTATTATGAAAATTAATATTAATATTAATAATAATATTATTATGAAGATTAATATTAATATTATTATGAAGATTATTATCATTAGTAGGAAAAATAATATTATTATTATTATGATTATTATCATTAGTGGCAAAGAGGCATCCTTGTAATATGGGGGACGAATTACTAGCGAGATTAGTAGGTGAAATATCACTAGGATGGGTACTGAATTTAAACAATATCGTCAAACAAGTTTAACTGCGAACTAACACAAATGGGACAACCTGAGAATTTAGTAGGATCTAACGTAAGGGAGGATAAAACCTAAGTTAATTGATCCGGTTTACTTGAACCAGATGGATTTAGTGCATACAAAGAAGGGGAAGCCTCAATAACATAACATAGTTGGATACTGAAACAGTAATAAGAAACGGATAGCACAGATAACTGACGGAACCAACGAAGCTGATTGAAACAACGAACTGAGGAATGACCCTCTATCTAATCAATAGGAATGGATATACGGAAACCAAATAAGAAAAATTAAATAAAGAAAGATTGAGAATATGTAGGTTTAGAAGGAGAGGTTGAAACTACCTAAATGGGCGAAGGAAAGAAAATCGAAAGTGGAAGGGAGTGGATAGAAGTAGACACCAAGTCTGAAAAATGGTCTCTAGTGAAGACAGATAAAAGGAGGTGCGAAAATTAGCATACTAGTGGGATAAGATGGGAAGAACGGGGGAGTAAATAAATATTAATAAAACAGGAAAGTTAGCAGGAGTGGTAGTAGGAAATAAGACAGGACTGCTGGTAACCAACGACACCTATCGGAATGGAAGTTCAAGGAATTTAGATATAACATGGATATAATATAGTCTTGCAACAAATAGAATGGAATTATCTTATCAACAATTGAGTAAAGAAAAGAAATAATAGCCTTAACTTAATCTAATTTAACTTATCACAGAGCTAGGAAAATAAAAATAAAAATAAAATTTTGGCTTAGAAATTTGAATTATGAATTGATGTATAAATTTGCTGGTGACATTAGTCACGTGTTGTTTTGTTTGTATTAAACTTCTCCTCCCACTATATCCCGACAAATGGAAACGGAAATACTTATTATAGTGGGCTATCCTATGTTGCCTCCCCCTCCGCCTGGCCTTGACTGAACTTTCATTCCGTAGTAATACGACATGAAACAAGTCGAATAGGGCCTTCCGTCTGATGAAGTCGGTGATTGTTGGCAACAACAATTATTGACTGAAATAAATTTATTACGGAAATATGACCGGTGTTTAAAGTTTTTCTTAAAAGAAAACAGAAAATATTGCTCTGTAATTTAATCAACTAAGATCATTACATTGAGCTCTCGACTGGTGACATACACTAAAAAATCCGACACCCAATATCGGATAAAGTGGAAAGCCAGAAGGAAGGAATTCCTACCACACAAACACTGAAAGGAAAACAGCCTGCTCCTTTGGAAAAAAGTTGAGCTCTCTCAGGATTACTTCTTGGAAATTCAACAAGACCGGACTACCATGGCGGAGATGAATAGGACAACACTGAAGTACTCACTGAAGAATATTCCGTACCCCCCCCTTACACACGTTCACCCTAGCTCTCACAGAAAAAATAATAGAATATAAAAAGATTAAGATGGAAATCCTACTTCTTCCTCGCACATACTAACAGGAATGAAAATGAGGAAAAGAGGACAGTAACCCGAAACATTAGAACACAGAAAACCCCTCCCAGCAACAGATGGTTAGACCCATTTGAGGCAGAATTACTAGACCTAATTAAGAAAATTAAATTCAAAAAAGACAATAATCCCTTCCAAGAGAGGCTAAGTAAAGATATTAAAAAGATTAGAAACTCTAAGAAAATATGGGTGAAGGCAGATAAATCGGAAAACTTCTACTTGCTTAACCCCGAAAACTACCAGGAACTCCTCACAAAGAAAATTGGAAACAACTACAAACATGATAAACAAAACACAATTCAACAAATCAACGCAGACACAGCGAAATTCGCGGAAAAATATAATATTAAGGACAGGATAGGAAAAATAACAATAAAAAATGCATACATCCTCCTAAAAGACCACAAGGCCAACTTCCCCAATAATCTGCAAACTAGACTAATAAACCCATCAAAAACGGAACTCGGAATCATATCTGGAAATATAGTAAGAAACATCACCATCCAACTACAAAGGAAATTCCAATACAACCTCTGGGAGAACTCCACTAACACAATCGAATGGTTCAGAGATATTAAGGATAAGAATAAGGCCACTTTCATCCAGTTCGACATCATCGAGTTCTATCCCTCCATCAACAGGAGCCTTTTGATGGAGAGTATAAGATTCGCAAAAGAACATATCGAAATAACACAGGAACAGATAGACATCATTATAGCGTGTAGAAAATCCATACTAAAGGATAAAGACACAACTTGGATAAAAAGTGGGGTAGATAACTTTGACGTCCCGATGGGAGGTTATGATTCAGCACAAATAGCAGACTTAATAGGGATCTACATAATTAACTCACTAGTTAAGATAATTAAACCAACGCAGATAGGATTATATCGGGATGATGGGCTGATTACAATACCTAATAGCAATGGCCCACTGGCATCTAAGATACAGAAATTAATAATCAAAGCAATGAACTCCCTAGGATTAAAGATAGATATCTCTGCGAACTTAAAAATAGTGAACTATCTAGATGTAACACTTAACCTAACGAACAACACCCATAAACCTTTCAACAAGAATAATCAAGCACCCACATACATTAACGTAAGTTCAAACCACCCAAAGTCGATAGTTAATCAAATCCCGAAGGCTGTTAACACTAGAATTAGCAAATTATCTTCCAATGAAAAAATATTCAAAGAAAATTGTAAGATTTACAATGAAGCACTAGAAAGAAGCGGCTTCAAACATAAACTTGAGTATAAGAATAGGAATATAACAAACGAGAAAAGCATAGCAGACAGAATTAGAAAAGTGGAAAAAGTAACAACCAACAATAGTAATATGAGAAATGTAAACAACAATAATAATGAGGCAGATAGAGACATAGAAGGAAATAACCCAAAAACAAATAACTCGAACGGAAACAAAGGGAAAAAGTATAATAGAAACAAACCTAGAAAAAGAAGAATAATCTGGTTCAACCCCCCTTTTGCAAGCTCCTAAAAATAAACCTAGGAAAACACTTCATAAAATTATTAGATAAACACTTTATACCCAGCAACCCACTAAGTAAGATTTTCAACAGGATGACTGTAAAACTAAGTTACTCCTGTACAAATAATGTAGGAAAAATAATTAAGTCACATAACGAAAAAACATTAAGGAAACTTAACGAAAACAAACTACCTCCGACAACCCCATGCAACTGTAGAATAAAAGAAAGATGCCCAGTAAACGGGAAATGTAACATAGGAAATGTAGTATATAAAGCAACGATATTCCCTGAAGAGAATAAAAAAGAGGAAAAAATATATATAGGTATATCAGCCGGAAAATGGAAGCAACGCCTATATTGCCACAGGCATTCCTTCAGCAACCCTTCCCTAAGAAACCAAACCGCCTTATCGAAACGATTTTGGGCACTGAAGGAGAAAGGAATGACCCCACAAATAAGATGGGAAATTATCAAGAGAGCATTCGCTACACCTAGTTTCAGAAATAGATGCAACTTATGCCTAGAGGAGAAGATCCAAATAATAAGACACGCAGACAAAGGTCAACTCTTGAACCAGAGATGCGAATTAATATACAAGTGCAGGCACAGAAACCGGTACAAACTACCATAATACGAAAAAAGAAAAAATGGACTTACTACCACATGACCACAGAAACACCAGGGAAATACAAACCCCCTAAATTGCCCATCAGGACTCCGGAAAGTCAGAAGGGCACCCGGACTAAAATTAGAAACATTATAACTGTTATGAGGTCATGCAAGGGCCAAAATTGGTACCTAGACCCTAGGACGGGAGTGAATTTTGATTGGATTTATTTTAATTTTATTTTAATTTTATTTGTATTTCTATTTTAATTTATTTTATTTATTTTATTTTATTTTATTTTATTTGATTTTATTTGATTTTATCTGATTTTATTTGATTTTATTTTATTTGATTTTATTTGATTTTATTTGATTTAATTTATATTACTTAAATTATGTGGGTGAATTTATTTTATTTTATTTTATTTTATTTAGTTTTATTTTGTTTTATTTTATTGATTTAAATTTGGATTCTTCATTATCTAAATTTTAATTCTATTAATGTTATTCATTAATATGGTATTATAATTGTCGATTATAAATTACTTTAAAATTTAGAAAGTTATATCTAAAGGAAAAAACTTTCCAAAAAAATTTAATTGAATTAATCTTAAATTTAATTAAGTTAATTTAATTTAATTTAATTTTATAGAAATATATTTTTTAGAGAAATATATTTTATGTAATATTTCGTAAATTAAATTTAGAGTTACCTTATAAATTATCTTCTAATAATATTTTAATATATTAACATTAGCTTATATTTTATAAATTTATATTATATAAAATTTAATTTACTTTCTAGCCTATATTCTTAATACACGTATTTCTCTTAAATTTTGATGATTCACTTGTAGGGTTATAAATTTTATTTAAATTTAAATTAGGATCTATTAGATGGCAAGGATTGACTTATTAATATCAATTTAGCAAAAATTGGATGGACTAGGATTGACGCCCAGATAGTATAAATTGCAAAACTAATAAAATTACCTTTAGATGTGAAGTAAGATAAGATAAGATAGCTGGAACTACTCAATTCAGCCATTGGAGTTACAATAAGGGAAACCGAGACAATATCTAAACTGGGAAAGAACACAAAATTTTAGCCTACTACTATCATGGAGAGGTAATGGTGATAAAAAAGAAGTAAGAAAGGAAAGATCATAGAAAGGCTCTAACATGAGTGTCACCAGAATTAGGTTATTGCCATAAGTGGAAAACGGGGACTGATGCTGTTATTAGTATTATTATTATGAAGATTGTTATTAATATTATTATGAAAATTAATATTAATATTAATAATAATATTATTATGAAGATTAATATTAATATTATTATGAAGATTATTATCATTAGTAGGAAAAATAATATTATTATTATTATGATTATTATCATTAGTGGCAAAGAGGCATCCTTGTAATATGGGGGACGAATTACTAGCGAGATTAGTAGGTGAAATATCACTAGGATGGGTACTGAATTTAAACAATATCGTCAAACAAGTTTAACTGCGAACTAACACAAATGGGACAACCTGAGAATTTAGTAGGATCTAACGTAAGGGAGGATAAAACCTAAGTTAATTGATCCGGTTTACTTGAACCAGATGGATTTAGTGCATACAAAGAAGGGGAAGCCTCAATAACATAACATAGTTGGATACTGAAACAGTAATAAGAAACGGATAGCACAGATAACTGACGGAACCAACGAAGCTGATTGAAACAACGAACTGAGGAATGACCCTCTATCTAATCAATAGGAATGGATATACGGAAACCAAATAAGAAAAATTAAATAAAGAAAGATTGAGAATATGTAGGTTTAGAAGGAGAGGTTGAAACTACCTAAATGGGCGAAGGAAAGAAAATCGAAAGTGGAAGGGAGTGGATAGAAGTAGACACCAAGTCTGAAAAATGGTCTCTAGTGAAGACAGATAAAAGGAGGTGCGAAAATTAGCATACTAGTGGGATAAGATGGGAAGAACGGGGGAGTAAATAAATATTAATAAAACAGGAAAGTTAGCAGGAGTGGTAGTAGGAAATAAGACAGGACTGCTGGTAACCAACGACACCTATCGGAATGGAAGTTCAAGGAATTTAGATATAACATGGATATAATATAGTCTTGCAACAAATAGAATGGAATTATCTTATCAACAATTGAGTAAAGAAAAGAAATAATAGCCTTAACTTAATCTAATTTAACTTATCACAGAGCTAGGAAAATAAAAATAAAAATAAAATTTTGGCTTAGAAATTTGAATTATGAATTGATGTATAAATTTGCTGGTGACATTAGTCACGTGTTGTTTTGTTTGTATTAAACTTCTCCTCCCACTATATCCCGACAAATGGAAACGGAAATACTTATTATAGTGGGCTATCCTATGTTGCCTCCCCCTCCGCCTGGCCTTGACTGAACTTTCATTCCGTAGTAATACGACATGAAACAAGTCGAATAGGGCCTTCCGTCTGATGAAGTCGGTGATTGTTGGCAACAACAATTATTGACTGAAATAAATTTATTACGGAAATATGACCGGTGTTTAAAGTTTTTCTTAAAAGAAAACAGTATATATATATATATATATATATGTATATCCTAAGCATATACTGTTAAATATGAGACAATAAATGTCTATTATGTTTAATCATGAGCCGTTCTAAACATCGTATTTGGGCTTTAATTTCATTTGAAAATAAAGACAAAACTTCTCCAACATTTGGATATATTTTTATTATTATGCTGATGCTAAGCTTTCGGCTCAAATGAGCCATCTTCAGAGAGGTTGCAAGGACGTTAATATAATAACATCCACCATCAGCGATGATTTTATTTTGTGTTGACATAAAACTTTGCTACACAACAATAACAGTTAGCAAAAGTAGCAAACACGATTTTATTAAGTGTGGTTGTTTGGATTTAATGTAGATGGCCTCCAATATCTGAAGGATTTTTTTACTGTGTGTATGAGTGAGGATTATTACTATTGACTGTGTATTATATGTATTGCATTATGTGCTTATGTGTATGTTGAAATCTGGTCATAACACATTACATTGCATTTAAATATATGGTTATGTTATCATTTCAAGCTCTCACGAGGTGTAACGTCATAGAACCGCATTACAAATTTACGATCTTGCCGACCTCAAAATCTTCACCCTTCAAAGATATTGTTTTCTACTGCTGTTTCCTCTTTTTCGTATTTACAAAGATTTGGTGAAATTTGATATCGCTGTGTGTAAGTGATTTTCTTTTTTTTTTTTTTTGCTAGATGAATGTTGCTTTTAAATAATGCAGAATTTGAAGATATTTAATTGATTTTTATTGTGTTGACTTCTTTTAAAACCTGCTTAAATGTATGTTTTCCAAGTTGTTTTATATTGATTTGACCGCTTTTTACTATTTTGGGTTGACCTCTTTCACAGTGCTGTGCCGACATGTTTTTTTCACGTGTCAATATATATACTCGCTGAAATTGATTTTTTTCAGATTAACGTTAAATTCCTCTTCTCATTATCGGAATGGATCGAAAGTAATATTATTCTGTTTCCAAAATGATTCCAAATATAGATCCTTGTGAAATCTTTTTCAATAGGTTGGAAAATAATAAATTTGTCTATCTATCTATCTATCTATCTATCTATCTATCTATCTATCTATCTATCTATCAAAAATCCGTTTCTTATCTATCTATCTATCTATCTATCTATCTATCTATCAAAAATCCGTTTCTTATCTATCTATCTATCTATCTATCTATCTATCTATCTATCTATCTATCAAAAATCCTTTTCTTATCTATCTATCTATCTATCTATCTATCTATCTATCTATCTATCAAAAATCCGTTTCTAAACTATCTATCTATCTATCTATCTATCTATCTATCTATCTATCTATCTATCTATCTATCAAAAATCCGTTTCTAATCTATCTATCTATCTATCTATCTATCTATCTATCTATCTATCTATCAAAAATCCGTTTCTTATCTATCTATCTATCTATCTATCAAAAATCCGTTTCTTATCTATCTATCTATCTATCTATCTATCTATCTATCTATCTATCAAAAATCCGTCTTATCTTATCTATCTATCTATCTATCTATCTATCTATCTATCTATCTATCAAAAATCCGTCAAAAATTTCTTATCTATCTATCTATCTATCTATCTATCTATCTATCTATCTATCTATCTATCAAAAATCCGTTTCTTATCTATCTATCTATCTATCTATCTATCAAAAATCCGTTTCTTATCTAAAAATCTATCTATCTATCTATCTATCTATCTATCTATCTATCTATCAAAAATCCGTTTCTTATCTAAAAATCTATCTATCTATCTATCTATCTATCTATCTATCTATCAAAAATCCGTTTCTTATCTATCTATCTATCTATCTATCTATCTATCTATCTATCTATCTATCTATCTTCATATATATGTATGTGTGTATATGCGTGTGTGTGTGGGTATGTGCGTGTGAATGTGTGTGTGTTTGTATGTACGTAGCCACACGTGATGAATTCTTTATTGACCAAAAAACCTAACTAAGATGAAAATGTTTTGATACTTTTTATTTGCACCTAATGAGGCTTTTGCGGTTAGCTCTCTCGAGTTAACAGAAAAAAGAAGTAAAAAGTTTACCACTTCAACAGAAGCGTTTGTTCGAACAATAATTATGAAACACAAATTAACAAAAATTAAAGAATTATATGCCATCCAAAAACTAAACCTATCCAAAGGATTCATATAAAACCACCTTACCCTCTATAAAGTACAGAGTCATGTCAAATTTCTGACGTGAATTTTTAAGTATCTGGAATATCTCCCATACTTCGGGAATAAAATATACACTAGTGTTTCTTTAGTTGGTGAAATAGTAAATAGAATTATCAAGGATAGTGATGCCAGTATAAAATTTCAAACATGGTTTTGGTATGAGAGATTACTGCTTTTGAAAACCAAAATTTGCAGTGCTGTTATCATCCTAAAATATTTTGGTCCGGATCATATATCCCGTATAGAAAACATATGATGCGGATAGATACTTTCCATAATAAATGCATCAGTTATATGTTATTTTAAATTGAAAGACAAATCGCAAAAATGTTGTTCGATAAATATGATATACAGATTTCTTATTGATACATTCAATTAAAACTGACTGAACTTGTGATTAGTGTGATTGATGAAATACTGCCGAAAATTCCAAACTATACAAAATTTCCATCGGTGATGCATAATATAGAAACAACTGTTTTTATCCACTGACAACGTTCTTGAGGATACTTTACTTGCTTTTGAAATAAATAAAACTCTACAATTTAGCTTAATTCAATAGCTATTACTGAATGTGTATTGTAAATTGATGTATATACATATATATATATATATATATATATATATATATATATATATATATATATATAATCCTCCGCAGACATATCTGTTTCGCTGCATCACAGCTCAACAGTATGGTTAGACAGCCGATTGCTTTTTACCTAGGATTGAAACCCGACTGAATTGGCGTCAGTCGGCGATTCTCCCTCTGAGCTACAGGCGCTCGGTAGAAGGAGGCAGACCTTATCGCGTGTATATTATCATTATACACACCAAATAGCTGAGATTGTTCTAATTCATTGCTGAATGAACGATGCGCATATATATATATACGTATGTATATTTATAGTCATCCGCGGACAGTCCTGTTTTGCTATATCACATATGGATTAGTTTTAAAGTTTTCATTACACCCGAGGAATGCTGGCCTATAGTGCTAGTATTTTATAATTCTTAATATTATATTACTAGGATATATTTCTATCATTTATCAAGAGAAATTCTCTTACCACAGTTTGTTTTCTATTACTATATATATATATATATATATATTGGTTTTACTACAAACACGCCCTACTGTAGACTTAGCTTCAGCTTTCTGATTAGAGTTCAATTAAACAGCATTTCTTAGAAAAACATAGCAATGTACGTAATATTACACAAATTTTAGTCGATAAAACAATAATACTCACTCATACACACAGCAAAAACGCCTTCAAATATTGGAGGATATTTATATTAAATCAAAACAACCTACACTTAATAAAATCACATTTCAATCTGATTACAACACATTATATTGCAATTAGACATATGGTTTGATCAACATTTCGAGCTCTCACGCGGTGTGATGTCATAGAACCGCATTACAATTTTACGAACTGCGTCTGCCTTTCGGTGGCTGTTATCGTGGCATAGCAATATTTTATGTCAACACAAGATAAAATCATCTTTGATGGCGGATGTCTTTATGTGAACGTCCCTGTAACTTCTCTGAAGATGGCTCATGTGAGATGAAAGTTTAGAACGAGCATAATAAAAAATTATCTAAATGTTGGACAATTATTGTCTATATTTTCACCTGAAATTAACGACAAAATACGATGTTTAGGCTTATGATTAACCATAATAGACATTCATTGTTTGTTATATTTAACAGTATATTTTTAGAAAAGTATTAGTTGGATCGATACAATATATATAAACAATCGGATGTCTAACTGTACTGATGAGCTGTGATACAGCGAAAAAGATCTGTCTGCAGATGTCTATTTACGATCCCACACCTGATTGAGCACTCTGGTAGAATGGTAGGCTTTGAAAAACAGCAGCTACTCTAGCATATACGCATCGCTCATTCAGTAATGAATAAGAGCACTCTGGCTATTGGGCGTGTATAATGATAATATCCACGCTAAAAAGACTGCCTCTTTCTAACGAGCGCCCATAGCTCAGCGGTAGAATCGCCGACTGGCGCCAATGCGGTCGGGTTTCAATCCTGGTTAAAACGCAATCGGATGTCTAACCGTACTGAGCTGTGATACAGCGAAACAGATATCTCTGCGGATGACTATATATATATACAGTACTGTGTGTATTAGGGCAAGAACTATTTTATCTTTTATGAGGCTTGTTGAGAGAAAATAATCAATTTATTTAAAGTTATTTGATTTGATTTACTCAACAAATGCTTTAACAAGAAAAAATACTTATTACAATATAAATTTATCGTTAAGTATAATAGCCTTTTGTTGTGATCACAGCCTTCAATCTGTCAGGCATTGACATCACAAGCTTCTTCAATGTATCTAATAATATCTCCTGCCAAGCAGCTTGTATTTGTTCCTAAAGTGTATCTTGCGAAGTAACATTAGATTTATAATTTTTTTTAATCCAAAATATCCCATAGATATTCAATAAGATTTAGATCAGGGCTTTGTGGGTGCCATATAGAATTCCAAAGCCTTCCTTCTTCCTTTTTACTTAAATAATTCTTCCAAAGAATTTCACCCTGTATTTGAATTTCAGTGAGGTTTTTAGGAAAATCCCCACTGTCTTAATACTTTTGCACACTACCGGTAGTGTGCAAATTTGTTAGGGCAGGGGTGATATTAAACTCTATTTTGATGCCTCATAAAAGGAAAAATTGTTCTTGTCCTAATACTTTTGCACAGTACTGTATATATATATATATATATATATATATATATATATATATATATATATATTCACAAGTGGGGATTTTGTGCGGATATGTTTTTCAAATGCATAAAAATATAAATGGATGGAACGTGAACTTTTTGTTGTAAATATTTGTAAAGAACGGTATGACATCAAACTACCAGGTGTAAAACAATTATTAAAAACGTATTTCATGAGGTTAGCATTTTATATCTATAGATGTTTTTTTGCTTGTTGAATTAATCGAATGCCATTTATCTGATTTTTTTTTCTCAAGGTTTAAATATAATTTGAAAACCACACTTGCACACGTGTACATGTGAATATGAGCAAGATATGCTTTCTGTCAGAAGCTGCATTGTTTTTTTTTTGCTTGTTATTGTAAATTATTGATAATTCTTCTACTTTTCTCCATCATTCTTTGCGTCTGGCGTTACGTAAGCCACAAAGAATCCAGCCGTTTCAGTTTCTTCCCTGCTGTTGTTAAGGGAAGTATTTCATTGTTTCTCCGGTATTTCATCATGATTCTATTGAAAGAAAAATAACTATCATTATTTTTCAGCATTAAAAACACAAGAATCCTAATTCATTCATATGATTCTGTATGTATTCGATAAAAAATAAATAAATAAAAAACTTTAAAACTTCTATCCGTGTGGTGCGAAACCTCCAGAGAAGAGACGGAGATAAACACGATAAAATGTGAAAATTTATTTGAAAGAAATTGAAGAAAATTTACGCGGGCGAAACGTGATTCTGCGCTAGGGTCATTCAGTATGGCTTGAAAGATGGGTGATGACATCGGAAGAGATACCTTCACAATATACATTGATGTCATCACGTACGAAGCAAGGAGAACGATTGACCAATGTATCTACTTATAAAATGCAGACGGCAGGCAATTGAGAAGGAAAGGAAAATGAAAGGAGGAATTATTTGATAGTTAATTTTAAAAAGGCAGAAGAAGAAGAAGAAGAAGAAGAAGAAGAAGAAGAAGAAGAATTCAAATAGGATTAAAATCTTTATACCAGATTAGTTATAATATAACGATCATTCGAATTAAAATAAAATTCCTCGGGATTATGGCACCACACTTCTATGAGTATTGGATACTTTTATTATCTTATGAAAACATTTATAAACAATATGAAAAGAATATTTTAATAATCCGAAGTCAAAATCATTAAAAATTATTATATAAATTGAAAAGTTATTTTTTCTAGGAAGAAATTAAGAAGTAAGAAAAACGGATTTAACAATGTTCTTAAACTCTAAAAATAAAAATTATTTATTCTTTAACATAAAAAGAACAAAACTATAATTGGCAATGAAGTTCTATGAATAAACAAAAATATATGTAAATATATAATTAAACAAATCCCAAAACCAAGATATGCTAATTGAAAGTACAGATTCTCCCGTGTTTCAAATAATCCGATAAATGTTATGTATTTAACAAGTAGTTATTTCCCCTTAAAATGAAATTATTGCTCAAGGAAAGAAATTGAAAAGATACAATAAATCTTCAATAACATTTAAAAACAACTTAATTTAACTTGCATCAAATTGTCAAAATATTACTCTCTCATGGGATTGGCAGCCTTTCTCTCACTTTCACTCTCTCTTTATATCTATCTATCTATCTATCTATCTATCTATCTCTATAAGAGAGAGAATATATATATATAAGATCTATCTATCTATCTATCTATCTATCTATCTATCTATCTATCTATCTATAAGAGAGAGAATATATATATATAAGATCTATCTATCTATCTATCTATCTATCTATCTATCTTTAGATAGATAGATATCTATCTATATATATATATTAAAATATCTATCTATATATATATATTAAAAATACTGAACTAATGTACAAGCCAATACCAAGCAATCCATCTCTCACAAATATTTTCGTCTTCATTGATGGTACAACATTAAAAACTTGTTCTTGAGACATTCAAATACCGACTCAACAATTCTGAAGGAAAAATGGACAGAGATCCAATCCAGAATAGGCAAAGCCAGCACAGCATTCGGTTTCCTTAACCATAGGTTATGGGACACTAAAGACGTGTCTTTGAAGGTAAAGATCGACATTTACGGATCAGTTATTTTCTCAGCCATTCTCTATGGCGAACACTATGCTGCAAGCACATAAACCAACTTGCCGCCTTCCGTGCCAGATGCGCTATAACATGGAATGACAGGGTCAAGAATATGTGTAACAACATCGCGGGCATTGAAACCATTCTAGCAAAGATACAACTTGGGTGGGCTGGTCACGTTGTGAGAATGGATGTGTATAGGCTTTCAAAAAAATAATGTATGATAACTACCAAACTCCAAGCGTTCAGCTGGACCTCCAGTCTTTCACTACAAAGACAAATTCAAGGACAACTTGAAACGCCTCAACTTTGATAGGAAAACCTGGGAAGTCCAGACAGCAAACCAAAAGAAGTGGTGTAAGACAAAAACATTAAGTTGAAGGGTTTTGAAAACAGTAGACTGAAGCACCATGATCAGCATCGTCAAGCTCTGAAACAGAGACGCCAATAAATACCTGCTTCAACAAGTTTTATCACTGTGTGTGGCTTTGTCGACCGACGCATTTACTCAAGAAAACACAAATTTAATGTTTACCCATTACCAGATTTTTACTTAGACTAAGAAGATATGGCTAAGTGTAAAATGAAGGGTATCATCACGATAAGAGACTCTACCATATATACATATGTGTGTGTGTGTGTTTGTGTTTGTTTGTGTGTGTGTGTGTGTGTGTGTGTGTGTGTGTGTGTGTGTGTGTGTGTGTGTGTGTGTGTTTGTAAAATAAAAAAAAATGACCCTGATAATGATATCTGCAGATTTGTCCAACAAGAAAAGTTAGCGATAATCCCTATCTAGAACGAAAGGTCTGTAGTAATGCCCGGACGTAAATATCTCAGAAAATATATATTTCGGATCATACAAACCCGGATAAATGTGTTTACATTTCATGACCAACTCTTTTCATTCTTTTGAACTTCCACTTATTTTAAACTCCAGTTGTGCGTTCTGAATGTCCCCGGTGTGCGTTTTAAAAATTGTTGAAAAATCAGTTGATGCAAAATGCCTGAAGATACTGAAAGTATCAAGGTTACGTAATCGACTGGATTCTTCTATAGGAAATATTTAATGACTCTACATTATATGTGTACTGAGCCCTTTCTAATACGCTTGTATAAAAGTCTAATTTAATTCTAACCAATAATTGGTTTCTATATATATATATATATATATATATATATATATATATATATATACAGCCTTTGAGATTTGAAAAAGAAATCACTCGACCAGTGGTCAAGAGTAAGGGACAATTTACTAGGCCCAAAATAATTTTACTGGACCGACCCCATTTTCTTAATAGTCCCTTTACGTAAACATACCGTGAACCGCTGACAGACAACAAAAAATTAAATTTTAATTAAAATTCCGGACTTCTTAGAAAGGATTTAATTTTTTTTGTAAATAGTAACAACAAAGTTTGATCTTTCCTCTTAATAATAGCATAAATATTTTGATCATAAAACTTTGTTTTTAATAAAGTTTGAGCCGTTTTAACATCATGATATGCTGTTTGTTTTGTTTTTGCTTTTTATTATGGCAATTGAGTGGAGGTACCAAAATTCGTAGTTTCTTTCTTCTATTTGACTACAACTTCTATCTCATAGATGATAAAAAAAAAATAACAAATCTGATTTTCTCAACGATTTTCTATAAAAATTATTTGTAATATACAAGTAAGTAATTTTTTATACAAGTTGTATAATTTGTTTTCCGGTGCGTGTTTGAAAGAAGTATGCGCAATTTTTTTTTCTTTCTTTAAAATGTTCGTTTTAACTTTTCTGAAGCAATAAGGAAATATAGGATAATATAGGATAATATAGGATAATATTTTTCCATGTGAGTTTCTAAAGATCTGTGAGCAATCTGGGTGACAGAGACATTTTGGCTCTCCTCTGGAAGCGTTAATTAAACGAATGTTTACACTGACCGGGACGATAAAAGCCAAGAGTTCAGTAAGGTCATAGTAGGTAAGTAATTTGTGAATCTTTAATAGCATACTTTTGGGTTGGAAAAAGAATTAGAGTTCCTTTTATTTTTAATCGACCGCGGGCGAGTAAATCAATAAACTTTAATCGCCCAGTTAAGTTTTTAATCCACTGAGTCGATCAGGCGAGTGAAATCTCAAAGACTGTATATATGTATTGATGATTTATGCTAATATTCTGAATTAAAATAACGATCTGAATTTTCCGATATGAAAAGTCGGGTATTTTAAAATACGTGCCCAAATGAATCAGGGTTAAAAACGTGTTTTATTCTATATACCATATTGATCTGGGCTATATTATCTATTTAATATGTTTTATTAAATAAATACATGCTTAGGATTATCTTCTCCCTTTAAATGATTCGACATTATTTCCCATATATATATATATATATATATATATATATATATATATATATACGAAACAAATTGTTAAAGAAGAAAAAAGTGCGAGAAGCCGTGGACGTTTTTCTTTAAATTGTAAATTTAGTTTCGTTATTATTATTAATATTACTTGTTTTTGTATAATATAGTAAGTGTTCATAAGGTATTTTAGTCGCTACCTGTGTTTCGTGTCTAAATTTGACTCTCCTCAGGTGAATAATCATGTGGCTTTAAATATCGAGGTCCGTCTGTTTTTCTTATGACCTAAGTATCGTGTATATATAGAGATAAGCAGTGAGTAGGTTAGAAAGTTCATGTGCGTACGTGTTTGTGGTGTTATTTTTTACACTCGCACGTTATAGTATTTGAGTCTATGATTAGTATTAAAAATAGAATATATATATATATGTATATATATATATCCGAGAGGGTACAGAACGAAGAAATAATTTTTTTCAGTCCAAAACATTGATTTAAAACAGTGCTCGATATATGATGTATAGAGCTGTGAATATTTATGTTTTAGAACATATACATTATTTTTTAATATATGTCCTCGACAATCATATGTTTGTTTCAACGTTGGGTACGTTTCTTCGGGAGGTAAAAGCAAAAAAAAAGAGTTTTTCTTTTACCTCCCGAAGAAACGTACCCAACGTTGAAACAAACATATGATTGTCGAGGACATACATTAAAAAATAATGTACATGTTCTAAAACATAATTTATAATATATATATATATATATATATATATATATATAATTTGTTATGCAGCGGATAACTCTTTATCTAACACATCAATACCTACTATAGGAAGTTTATGTAGGCCTCTGTGGTTGAGTCTGGGGATATTACGCACTCTTTCTATGCCTTTGAGGAATTAAGGAAACCTTCTTCCATTTACTAAGGAAACCTCTTCTACTTTGACCCACTAAGGAAAATTAAAGTTTATATTTGGGGAATTTACTTTATTTCGTGGGATTTTATATTCCTTGTGAATCACAGGTTTCGCTAAATATTTTTTATATATTGACAAATTCTGTGTTCAAAAGAGATTTTATTTAGATCACTTGCGGCCTATCATATGTATTCCATGTGTTAATTTGTTATTTTGATTTCCTATTTCAGATTTTTACATTATTTTCGTAGTTGTAACGCGTTTTATATTAAACTTATGACCCCACCACCCCTCAGCCAAAAGATAAAATAATTCTTTTTCTCTACTGGCATGAGTACACGTGCGTTTGGTTTAGGATCAGCTTTAAAATATTCTTAAAAGTAAGTTATAATTTTGCTTTGATTTTATTTTGTTTTATTTTTTGTGGCTAATTTTAAAATAGTTTCATGGTTATTTGAACGAGTATTCTTTACCTTTTTTCAAAGAAATTTCTTTGACCGGACTTTAACTTAAAACTTAGTTAACACACCACCGTTACCTTTTTTTTTCTTTCTTCTTCTTCAATTGGAGTAGATAGTCTAAACTATCACCCGGTTCACACTCCACCTACGTCTATTGAATAGGTGTAGAGATTCATCCCTTGTTCCCTGTTTAAGATGTGGTTTCCGGCTTTCTCTCTTCTAATCTTTTCACTCTTATGTAGCACGCCTCATAGACAAAGACATAAGAAACAATATTCAGAAGTTTCAAGGTTGCAGTTCTTACAATAGTGCAGAAAATCGATAATATATATATATATATATATATATATATATATATATATATATATTGAAATAATGTTGTGGAACTCGTAGTTTTTTGAACCTGCTGTTCAAGATGTTTGTGTGTGTGTCTGTTTATCTGCCTGTATGTCTGCATTTTTTTCAGCCCTTTTATTTTAGTTTTTGCTTCAGGTTTGGCTCTACGTAGGTATAATTGTAGTTCTTAGGCTCAACTATGATATCATTCATTCAGAAGACTTATTTAGCCTACACAATTCAGATTAGGACGAAAAAAACTTTTGATATTAATACCAGGAAATCAAAATTTGACTTATATTCCATTTATTTTTCTTGCAGTCTACGGTT
This sequence comes from Ascarosepion bandense, assembly GCA_037127315.1. Classification (NCBI taxonomy): domain Eukaryota; kingdom Metazoa; phylum Mollusca; class Cephalopoda; order Sepiida; family Sepiidae; genus Ascarosepion; species Ascarosepion bandense. The sequence goes on from JBBBDQ010000266.1 coordinate 10,772,499, forward strand.
TCGCTTTAACTGTAAACAACTATTGCTTTTTAGTCTTTCGTGCCAACGTCCAAAGAGTCAGAACTCCAGGACCATGGATTAGTTTTAAAGCTTTCATTACACCCGAGCAACGCCGGGCTATACTGCTAGTCGAATATAAATACATCTCAGAATCTGGAATAATGGTGGAGGCAAAAGAAAACAATTCAATTATCACCCGGAAAAATGCATCTCAATTTAGAGAAAATAAAAAATGTGAACGCGTTCAGATCTTGATATTGAAACATTTAGAGGCATGACACGAAAAATAGGTTCCATTGAACAATGATGTCGAGACTTTCATTAGCACCAGGTTGAATGCAACTTGGTCTACTTTGTATATAAAAAGACCTGGTATATATCTACACATAGTTTTATAGGGATCGTAAGTACATAGTACTCCTTGTATTCACTTACGCGCAAATACCCTTGGAAAAGGTATTAATCCGACTCTTCCCTCTAGTTATGTGTCCAAGAATAGAACAAATTGGGTTCTATAGACTTGGCTGGCAACCAGTTTACCGCAGAATGTAATTGCAACCTACTACGGGATAATTTTCTGCCCAGTCAGTCATGTCTCTTTCGTGACATGATCGCCCAAAGCGTGCATTACGTATGGCACTTAACTGACTTAGGTGCGTAGACATCTATAATTGTGAATTTATTTTTAACTTTGCAGCTCTGGAATTGTTGTTTTCTTTTATCTTTAGATTAAATCTGCCGTTCTTAGAGTGATGGTCAATAATCTCGCCATTTGTCACTGCGTGTTCAATCCCTGAACTCTTAAGTTCAGTTAATCTATACTCGTAATAAGTTGCAAAATAATGGCCAACGTTTGTGATATTTCCTAAAAGAAAAAACAGAAAATATTTGTGATAGACACAACGTCTCACTCCCTGCCTGAAAAATGGCGGAAAGGCGTGAATTTCTCAACTTGTTTCACGGATTCGAGAACGACTAAAAGATGTGATATTCATGAAGGCTGATTAATCAACACTCCAAACGGAGGAATGGATTCATGCCAAGTTTTTAGACATTTGTGAATTATTTGAATATTGCAATTGTGGTAGCAACGGGCATCTTAAATGCCAATAAATTACATTTGGATTCTTACCAATACACATAGTGTGTAAAAGATTTTGTCAGACAAATATCATGCAAGTATAAAAAGAGAAGGATTTATGTTTTACGGAAAGAAAGGATTTACTGTTCATTATTAGTGCGTTTCGATCGACTAGATAGAAAAAGAGAATTTATTCAAAGGGATGAGGTTATCGTCCTTGACTTTTTATAACTTGGATGCTGAAGTAACATTTCAATCTAAAAAATATACAGTATGAAAAATTGTCAGTCAAACTGAGATAGAGAGAGGAACAGAGAAAGAATATGAGAGAGGGGGAATTAGGTAAATAATATTCAGTTCGCCCAATTGATTTCGGTACACAAGAAAACTGTTGATTAGTTTGTATAACCAATGGTTGTTGATTGATTTAACGGAAGGAATGATTAAGCAGAATCCCTATTCGATAAACCTCAGAAATTGCAATGTTATACCTAAATAAATGTGTCATTGTGTTCTACCATAAATTTTATCTTGGATCTTAATTTAAAATATACCAAATATTTGATTAACTTTTGAGTCGGGTAAATAAATCTCGTGTTGGTTCCCAGTGTAACGATAATGTGGAAAGAGAGAAATGGATGAGTGAACGCTTGTTCCCACGATACTATCACATACACTTAATTGTACATATATACAAGTGTCAGTCAGTTAAGTGCCATACATGAAACACGCTTGGGCAATCATGTCTTGAAAGAGACATGACTAACTGGGCAGAAGATTATCCCGCAGTAGGTTGTCATTGTTTTCTGCGGTTGACTAGTTGCCAGCCAAGGGTATAGAACCCAATAAGTACTGTTATTTAACACATAACTGGAAGGAAGAGACGAATTAATACCTTTTCCAAGGGTATTTGCGCGTAAGTGAATGCACTAAATTCAACTGGAAAAATGCATTTCTACCGCAGTCTTAAGTATAAGGAGGCATAAAAGGAAAAGTCTTATATGTAGTTTAAGGTTAACTCTGGTTTAGAAAATTCATTATTAAGACATCTGATTTAAAGGGCGGGTTAATATATATCCGAGCGAGATGGCTCCGTTTGTAAGCTGGTTGTCCAAGCGGGCTGTGGCCGAATTCATTTATGTTCCAGCGGAACGTGAACGGATTTATCTTAAGTTCCTCTAAGTTTCTGGTGCATGCAGAAAACAAAATTTTCCTTTGGTTGCTGTTTGCGAACGGTGTAATAACTAGTGCTTGGGTCATTATCTGGAGTGACATCACCAAGCAGCTGTCATGTGACCCATGTTGATTTAGCTTGACCAGAGAAGGATACGCACCTTTTGTATCCTTACAACTTGAATAAAAATACTAATACTGATATATTCTCCTATTTAACACAGATCCTAACGAACGGGTCTATTTAAAAATACTAAGCTTATTTGATATACATATTTTTTGTATAGATTACGCAAAGGCATACGACAGTCATGACGCACATTCAGTTAGCTTGATCGTATCCTTACAACTTGAATAAAATTACTAATACTAATATATTTTCCTATTTAGCACACATGCTCGCGAAGAGGTCGATTTTAAAATACTAAGCCTATTTGATATATATATATATATATATATATATATATATATATCAAATAGGCTTATATATATATATAAATACTGTGGAGGACTAATATATTATGCTCTCATTACGATTGAGCTCCCTAGAGAAGAAAATTTTAACAGTTTCCACTTCTGTGATATACGCATTACTCTTCAGAAATGAATTGAGTTCTTTCGGTGAATGGCGTATGTGTATACACTGCTTAATTACAACACGTTAAAATTTTCCTTCTCTGATTCCGTGCGCCTATGGCTTAGGGGGTAGCGACTCTGGACTGACAACAAATCGATCCCGGCCAGAAGCAGGTGGATGTATCTAGCTACACTGATGAGCTGTGATACAGCGAAACAGGCTTGTATGCGGGTTACTAATATATATATATATATATATATATATATATATATATATATATATATATATACTGTATAGATTACGCGAAGTCATTTGACAAAGTATGCCAGAAAGGTCTGTAACAGCTTTACAGAAACATTGACATATTCGGAAAAGACATGAAAATAACCAAGAAACTATACTAGCAGCAAGCTGTCTGCATACGTATAGTAAATGACTTCAGCAGTAATGCAAAAGTGGAGAGGGGCGTTAATGAAGGAGGTGTCTTCTCAACGGAACTATTAAACCTATCCCATATATTACTGAGAATCTGTAATGTGATAGATCCTTAGCAGCTCAGATACAGTTACTTTATCACCGGCGCAATGTGGCATCCCTCTGTCTCTTCTACAAATACTTTCACGCTTCTGCTTCGATGAACTTAGCTCACTGGTGCCCCCTATATATGAATTTACTTGAGCAACAAGATTAGTAACTAGGTCCCAACTTTTACTGTGAAACCAATAAATTGTAAACGCAACTTCTACTCCAACAGCTCCTTTTCTCGCACTAGCCGCCTATAAAATTCTCTTCCATTTACTTGCTTTCCCGACAGCTACAATATCCAAGAATTTAAATGTAAAGTCAATAGTCATCTCCTATCTCACTAACGTGCATCCTCTCTCTCATGCTCCCTTCTCCATCCACTTCATTCTCATCAGTATTCTCATCCTTCTCGTACATCCTTCCTGACACCCCCTATAACCTGTCACTCATTAAATCATGATGTGGTTATAAAGTGGGGGATCAGTTCTAGATTATAATCAATATATAAACTGCTCCCTCACTTTGAGGCAATGTAAGTTTCTATATATTTGTATTCTAGATTCAAGAGCTCTCTGTACTACAGCCTTTCTCTGTCCACTTTACTCTCATCAGTATTCTCATCCTTCTCTTACTCAATTCCTGACACTCCTTATGACCTGTCACTCATTCTCATAACTTTCCTCCTATGTAACCCCCTGCAAAACAGTGACAGTGAAACGCCTTGCTTGGGGCGATATGAATATAAACAAAAAATACAGCGAAACAGTTCTGAGGTAATTAGAAGTCAAACCCTGGTTGAATATTATCGCCCACAATCTTAACAATACAAAATAGGCAGATGAATCAGCGAACATAGAAAAGAAACTACAAAGATTTCTATAGAATTTTACAAAGGAAATCGATAAGAAAGGACTAAACATAAACTGCAAGAAAACTGAATGCATGATCATCAGCAAAAAAGAAGCCGACAATGCAAATCACAGGTCGGAGATACCAAAATAATGCTGCTACATAAATTTAGATAACTGGGTTTTGTTCTAACAGAAGATGATAAGTTATACGCTGAGATCCGAAGGCGCATTGGAATAACTAAACATGCTTTCGAAAGCTAAGCAGAATATTAAAAGACAGGAAAATATCGTTGGAAACAAAGAAACGTGTACTGAACTGTTACGTGATATCTTGCCACCTGTATGACAACGAATGCTAGACAATCTCTTCAAAGATGAGGAAAAGACTTGAATCAACGAAAATGTGTTTCTACAGCAGCGGTCGGCAACCTCGGATTCGCGGACCACATCCGGCCCTCGAGTGAATCTTGTCCGGCCCGCTACCTTGCTCAGGACACGATATAAATATAGATAAACCAAATCAAAGTGACAGTTGATAGTATGAATGTACTTCGTCGAAATTTTAAAATTTTTTTTTTCTTTTTAACAGGAGAATGTGTTTTACTTATATTTTTTATTTGTATGGATCGCCAAAATTAGCGTACGGCCTTACTTTCACTTTTTTCTTTGAAACTGCTTTCGTGAGCCGGTACTTTAAATGAATATAAAATAGTGTTTTCAACCGATTTTAATAGGATTTTTTTCAATACTGATTGATGAAACATTTATTTTTAAGATGTAATATTTTTTAACAAAATCCCCGTTAGATATTAAATTATATTGAATCCTTGCTTTCTTCAAACAGAAAATTTATTCGCATATTTAATAACATGGTTTTTCTCCATGAAAATAGAATTATAGCTGTTTGGCCCTCCTCCATGACTCTATATAGCATTTTCGCCCTCACTCTCCAAATGGTTGTCGACCCATGTTCTACAAAAAGATAGAGATTTTGGATAGAATGGAAACAAAAAAGAAAACTTATACTTGGCATTAAGAAGAAGTAGTTGAACTTTCTGTTGAACGTACTGAGGAGAGAGGGCTTTGAAAATCTGATACTCACGTGACAGATTGATGGAAAAAGGGACACAGAATATCAGCGTGTCACATACTTGGTGGAATTGCTTGGATAGATTGCAAAATAGGGTTTGTAAGAAAGCTAAAATGCCGAACTTATTAACAGCTACAATGAACAGACAGATGTAGAGGGCCATGATTAACAATGCCATAAAGGAACACAGCACATGAAAGAATAAGATTATTTGTAAAAGAGCAATGTAAATTAAGTCAAAAAGTAACTTTATTTAGCCGATGCGTATCTTCCTCTGATACACAACAATTCCTCCGTCTCGGTGAATAAAAATTCCAATAATAAAATTATGACTATATATAATAATAATTCCAATAATAAACTTGTGACTTTGCTCGGGTGTAATGAAAACTTTAAATCTAATCCATGGTTCTGGATCTCAGACTCTTTGGACATTGGCACGAAAGAATAAAAAGCAATAGTAGTTTCCAGTTAAAGCGAAATCTTAGACTGAAAGAAAAATGAATGGATGTAAGTCAAATTTTGATTTCCTGGTATCGATATCAAATAAGGTTTTTCGTTGTAAACTGAATGTTGAAGGCTAAATAAGTTCTCTGAGTAAATGGTATCATGGTTGAGACTAAGAACTACAATTTTACCTATTAGAGAAAAAACCCGAAGCAAAAACTAAAATAAAAGGGCTAAAAAAAACAAAAAAAACCCACATAGAAACAGGCAGATAAACAGACACACACACAAACATCTTGCCTTTTATATATATATATAATCAATTTTCTGCACTGGTGTAAGAACTGTAACCTTGAAACTTCTGAATATCGTTTCTTATTTCTTTGTCTATGAGTGTATCAAATTTGATTAAAATTGAACCACTCCTTCTATAACCCGATTTTTTCGATTATCGATTTTCGATATTTATCTGGAGTACCTCGACACAACACCTAGCTATGAACACTCGCAGACGCTTATAGTACAACTGTGTAAATTTTCAAAAAAATCGGTTCAGCCGTTTCGGAGTCCATAGATAAAGGACACACAAACAGACACACACACAAACACAAAGTTCCATTTATAAATAAGTTTATATATATATAGTCTTCCGCAGACAGTTCTGTTTCGCTGCATCACAGCTATCAGTACGGTTAGACATCTGATTGCTTTTAGCCAGGATTTTGGCGATTCTACCTCTGAGATATAGGCGCTCGGTTAAAGAAGGCAGACTTTTAACGGGTGATATGCCATGTAAAACATTTGTCAGTAACTGAGAGTGTTATAATTCAATATATATATATATATATATATATATAAACGTGATTATAATTATACTCGTGTCGAAAACAGTCGTCCAGGAATTCGGGTTAGTAAAATGTATATGTGCAAGTCTCTGGAATGAAGCCGTAGTATATTGAGTATGTCCGCGTTGCAAGCTGACGGTTACTGCGTGATAATCTTCTCGGTGATTGGAGCAGAGAGCTACTATCAACTCCTTGAGATATTCTTCCATCTCGCTTCTATAGCGGTAGTATAAGTATACTCTGGACGAGTGCATCTTTAGGAATAAGGGAGAACCCCACAACAATAATATCGATAATCGAGCTAAGCAATTTAATTAACCGAATAGAGGTCATGCGGTTGTGGATTCCTTTCGGCTAATAGAAGTGATCTGGGAATTTCTTGAAACACCGACCAAGATGTCTCCCTCACTAAAAGAAAGAATAATTGGTCATTCGATTAGTTAATAATGATAACAATAACAATAATATTGGTAATAATTATAACAAATAAAAATATTAATTTATCAAAGACCGCAAAAACAGAATGCACTTACTTACTGACATGTCTGTTCATGCTGATTGTAATGTATCTCTGGAGATCTTTAGAAGAACTATTAAAATACAAACATTTTTAAGTGAGAATCTCACTAATGTGGCTCATAAGGACATCAGTAATTCCAGTTATAGTTAGAGCCTTCGGATTAAATAAAAAAGATTCTGATAACCATATTGAAGTGATACATACAAAGGAGAATCTGTAACGTGGTTGATACTGACCTGGCAGACCGGCTGCATCCACTCGGTCACCGACGTGATGTGGCTTCCGTGTGTCTCTTCTACAAGTACTTTCATGGCTTCTGCTCCGATGAACTTAGATCACTGGTGCCGCCTAAGCATGAATTTGCACGAGATACTGGATTAGCAACTAGGTCCCACCCTTTTACAGTTAAACAGATAAGATGTAACCGTAAATTCTACTCCAATAGCTCCTTTTCTCGCGCTTCCCGCCTGTGGAACTCCCTTCCACAAGTCTGCTTTCCCGACAGCTACAATCTCCAGGTGTTTAAATGTAGGGTCAATAGACACCTCCTATCACCCTAACTCCCAATTATTCTCAGAACACTCTCATCTACCCAACCCTCATTCTCGGTATCCCTACCCGCCTATCACCCACCCTCTAACATTTCCTATATTTAGCCATCCTTCCTCCACTCTATGTAGCCCCCTGCGCAGTAGTGGCAGTGAAATGCCTTGCTCGGGGTGAAACGCTTATAAAATTCCTGGTAGCCATCTATAAAATGCGTGGAACAGAATTAGATTATCAAGAAATTTTTCTCACCTGAGTCTCTCTTGCATATACACAAATCAATCATCCGCTCGTACATTGATTACTGTTGTCATATCTTGTCAGGCGCCCCTGCTATTCACCTCGGGGTTCTCAACAGAATCCAGAAGAGAATCTGCAATGTAATAAATCATGATCTGGCATCTCGACTCTAATCATTCTCTCACCGGCTTCTCTCTGTCTCTTCTACAAATATTTTAAAGGCTTCCGCTCTAATGAGCTTAGCACCTTGTTGCCCTTTCTACAGGAATTTCCTCGAGCAACCAGACTGACAAGAACGCACTTGTACAGTCTAAACAACCATATGCAGCCGATACTTCTACTATATTAGCTTCTTTTCTCGCACTTTCCACCTGTGAACTCTCTTCTGTATACTTGATTCCCTGATAGGTACAATCTCAAGGAGTTTAAATGAAACAACAATCGCCATGTCTTATCCTACTGTCTCCCTTTTCACCCTATTCTCACGCAACACTTGTCATAACAGTATTCCTATCGATCTCTTGTCCATTCTCTGACACCCCCTTTAACCGGTTTCTCTTTCTCTTCACTCATCACCTATGCAACCCTCTTCTCACCTCTTTGAATTTCTCTGTACACCAGTGGCAGTACTGACTTGCTTAGGTTGAAATGATTAAAAAAAATGTCCCTGCTTGGACTCGAACTCGAATCCATTGTTGATATACGAATGCCTGTCTATCTGCTTTGTCTATTACAGCTAACAATTTAGTGAACTTTGAATTTACTTGAAATTTTCCTCTAAGTATAGAAATTTCTATTTGAATGACACACACACACGCACACACACGCGCACACACACATACTCATACACACAAATGATAAATATAGTTTCATAGCATACTATGTTTGTGGTTGATATTAGTGTTTGATATCATTTTAGATAGAGAGACATTACGTAATTATAAGTATAAAATTGAACATTGAAATAACATTCATGCTTATACGGAATCATCAGGTCATCAAATTAGGTTATGGCCTGACGATCACATGTAGACATGAAACTGTCGCTGCAGTGAGTTGACGTCAATGTCCACTATATATATATATATATATATATATAATTCCAACTTAAGTCATCATTAAAACAGTTTGTTACATACTATAAACTTTACCTTTAAGACACTAGATTTTCTAATAGTGAAATGCTTAGCGCCTGAGAACAAATATTGGCGTTCATATTTCGGATGCTAAAGGAGCTTGTTACGTTCGCCTTCACACGAACACGCTTGAAAATGCTTATATATATATATATATATATATATATATATATATATATATATATATATCGTATATTGAGTAATAAATTCGAACACTCTCAGCTACTGGCGTGTGTATTCGTTGTATATAACACGCTAAAGTCAGCCTTCCTTCAGCGCCCATATTTCAGAGGTACAGTTGCCGACTGACGCCGATTCAGTCGCGTTTCAATCTTCACTAAAAGCAATCGAATGTCTAGCCGTACTGATGAGCTGTGAAACAACGAAACAGATCTCTCAGGGGATGACTATTTGCGCTCTCACATCATAATTGAGCGCTATGGAGGAATGGTAGACTTTAAAAAAACAGTAGCTACTCAAGCATTTACGCATCGTTCATGCAGTAATTTGAACACTCTCAACTACTGGCGTATGTTTTCATTGTATATATCACGCGAAAGTCATCCTTCCTATACTGTCTGCGGATGACTAATATATATATATATATATATATATATATATATATATGAAGGAAGCAACCGCAATTTCTACTCCAACAGCTTCTTTTCTCACACTTCCCGCCTGTGGAATTCCCTTCCGTATACTTGCTTCCCCGACGGCTACAATCTCCAGAAGTTTAAATGTAAGATCAATAGACACCTCCTAACACATTAACTCGCACCCATTCTCTCAAACACTCCTCCCATCTACCCAAGCCCCATTCTCGGTATCTGCATCCGTTTACCACCCTCCTTCCGACATTTACTATAACTAACCACTCTATGTAACCCCCTTACTATTCTTTCTCATCACTTTCACCTATGTAACCCTCTAACCACTCTTTCTCATCACTTTCCCCTATGTAGCCCCCTGCGCAACAGTGGCAGTGAAATGCCTTGCTTAGAGTGAAATGATTAAAAAAAACTATATCTCCATTTTCCTATGTTTAATTTTGAAATGTGTCTATTTTATTTAATCCTCTCGTACTAACGAAAAAAATTCTTTATATGGTGATTAAAATGTCAACAAATTTGCAACATGTAGTTTTGCTATTTTCGTTCTTATTTATATAGTCCGAAGTATTTTTAATTTTGATCAAGATCATCTTCAGGTGATTGCATTTTACAATTTAATTAATGTAGTTGCCAATTATAAAATAATATCTTATGGTTAATCGTCAAGCAATAGGACTATAAGAAAGACTTTAAAAAATTAATATGTTTACATTATAAAATGAAACATACTCATAATATATATATATATTATAAGGATGTTTCATATATATATATATATATATATATATGTTTGAGTTGAATATATGGTTTGAAAATGCGAAAAAATGAATAAAATAAGTATAGAACACGTACGAAAAAGTTATTTTAACAAGCTTCTTTAGAGATACGTCTTTGCAAATCTCTGAAGAATCATGTTACAGTGCTATTAAAGACACTTTTATTTACCTATACTATTCATATATATATATATATATATATATATATATATATATATATATATAACGCATTAAACTACGAGTCGTGCATAAAACATAGGATAATATGTATATTTATTAACATATATATGTGCGTGTGTGTGTGCATGTGTGTGTGTGTGCATGTGTGTGTATGTGTGTGCGTGTGTGAGTGTGAGTGTGTGTGTATGTATAGTTCAATATATTTTAAAAATTTATCTAAACTATTCTAAATTCTATATTCATTAGGCAAGGCCGAGAATGGTCAAAATAAATGATGATATATATTGCTTTCAACAAATGAAACCACTCAGAAATAGAGATATACTCCCCCGACCCCACAAAGACGCCATAATAAAACGGCGCACGCACCACACATGCGCGTAGACTGATATTAATCGATAGAAAGAAGATTGATTGGCTGTATATTAATCTCCCTGTCTTCCGGCTCGAGAAGAAAGTTTAATGCCGGTCTCTTTCAAAAGCCGATATCAAAGAGTTTCTAAATTATTTATCTGGCATCGTTGAAGATTTTTATTTTCTCTTCGGGATTTTTTGAGACAGAAACCATATAAAATTGTAAAACGAGCACAACTGAATTAACAGGCTAATGAAATATTAGGCTGCAACGAGGCTGACTTTTATTCTAAATCCTGTTTGTTGCGAAAGTTATTTCTTTTATGACCGGAAAATGAAAATGTCTCTACGAAGGTCGTTAGATGATTTATGGTGAACGGCTTGGAAAATGGATAAAGACGTGTAGTTTTTAATGGTCGAGAGCACTCTAGGAGACCGATTAACTGTTCTTTGTCCTGCATTTCGTAAAGGAAAAAAAGATAATTTTCTTTGTTATCCTGAATCGCCTGTGTAGAAGAAGAAAAATAAAAGTTTCTATCCTGTTTACGGAAAGTTCATTAAAGAACGTTAAAAATAAAAGAAAGCTGAAGGGTTAAAAACTAACGATGAAAAGGTTGAACCGTTTTCAGTTTGGAAACAAATCAACAAAAAATTCGAATATCTAAATACTAAAAACGAATTTGAACAATATTTATCATATGTAGAGATGGATGTGTTCAACCCGAAAAATATCTAGTCATTTAGGATTAATTTAAAAAATAGAATATATAGAACAACTATTATTTGGCATTTTACAAAATATTCAGTTTGTGATTTCAGAGATATATATGTCAGTATCTGTCTCACTTTTTGAAATAACCTGAAAACTCCATTTTCTGTCAGTTTGTTTTCTGTTTTCTCTTTAATCTTGTCCACTACCTTTCGACTTTGATTCTCGTTTCGGATTAAGCTAGATTCTGCAGAAATCCAAGCTTTACTTTGCTGTCGTATAATATTATAAATCATTCAGATGAAAGTTATAGAGAGAAAGTTAAAATAAAAAAGAACTGCTTATATTTTCAAGCAAAATATCTTCATTATACAATTTAATTAATCAAAATAATCTGATCCATATTTGATGTACAAAATATTAACAAATTGTAACTTTGAAAGCGTATCAGTCAGTTAAGTGCAATACGTGAAACACGCTTGGGCGATCATGTCTCGAAACAGACATGACTAACTGGGCACAAGGTTATTCCGCAGTAGGTTGTCATTGCTTTCTGCGGTAGACTGGTTGCCAGCCAAGGTTATAGAACCAAATCTGTCTGGAAGGAAGAGACGGATTAATACCTTTCCCAAGGGTATTTGCGCGTAAGTGAATGCAATGAATTCAAGTGGAATTCGAACTCGGTTCCCCGATTGCTCGTTCCGAGCCGATATCCACTGCACCAGAACGCACATCCCGTCTCATGCATTGAATTTACCATACCTTCTTAAATATTTGAAAAATGTGCATCTTTAATTGAAATTTAATTTTTGTTTAAAGTAGATGTTCTCGCCATTTTCTATATTTGTGTATTGAAAGAGAAAATCACCGAAAAAAATTCGTGTTGTGTGCATGGTTTGCTGAAGAAAAATTTAGCGAAAATTGTTAGCACAGAAATAGCTGTTATGAGTAATAGAAGCGATGCTAATTTTTTTCCCTTTCCTCTCTGGCGTTGCCAATCAGTAAAAGCACTCGGTGAATGAAAGCCGTTGATTGGGGTTGATTGAATTCTTGAGCCTGGAGAGAGAAAGTACGACCTTTAAGCTTGATGAGCAAAAATGCGAGATTTTGCTGTTTGGAGAGGAAGGATGGATTTCTGACTCCGTTTTCGTTACTACGTTAACTTTTAAACTATTAACATCAAATCTGCGAGTAAATTTAGTCGCGACACAAGGGATTTTAAATTGTATCTTTAATCCACTCTAAAAAATATGTCTATATATCTGAGATGAAGTAGTATTTACAGTATTTAGATGGCCTAGTGGATATAGACGTTGGTTAGTTCCTGTTAGTTGACACAAAGAGTTGTGAGTTCATATACCAGACTATAGCAGTGGTGAACAATTAACTTGTATGGTTAAACGGAGAAAGCTCATGACTTCCAAAAGAGCATTACTACACAAGGGATGAGAATGATATGCCCCAGTGGTTGTAATAAAGGATTAGGTTCGAAATTTCTAGCACCTGAAGAAGGTAGGAGCGTACAACGGCCGAAGCATCATACAAATGACAACAACGATGAGGACAATAGTCCAAATAATGTAAATACTGTACAATCTAAAGAAATCAAGCAAAAAATGACTTAGCAAAGAGATAGATCTTTAGAACATTTGGAATTGTAATTCTCCTGTCTTTTAATTTTATGACATGAATCTTAACTTATGAAAAGATGGTGTCTTTCATCAATTAATTGTCATTAGATATTGTTCCTCTATAGTATTACCTTTGAATTTTTCACGTCAGACAACTTCATGCATTCAACAAAGAATATTTTAACTCTATCCTCAACAGCATAAATACTACTTAATTCAGCTAACGTTGATATGTAACACTAAAAAACCATAATAAATATTTTTTAAATCATTTCACCCCAAGCAAGGCATTCCATTGCCACTATTGCGCAGGGAGTTACATAGGAGAAAGCGCGGAGAAAGAGTCGTTATGATCGCCCAAAGTGTGTATCACGTATGGCACTTAACTGACTAACTGAATATATAATATTTGGAAACATAATTAAAACTTCTACTGGGCATAAATTGAGGGATCAGTTTTATATTGTTATGAAGTAATAAACTAGTCCTCCATCTATTAATACTTAATAATATAATGCATCTCTTCCCTCTCTAGCTATGAGTCAAATAACAGAACAGGACTGGGTTCTATAGCCTGAGTCTACCGCAGAAAGTAATGGCAACCTACTGCGGGATAATCTTCTGACCAGTCAGACATGTCTCTTTAGAGACCTGATCGCCCAAAGCATGTATCACATATGCCACTTAACTGACTGAATATGATAGTTTAAAACATCATTAAGGCTTCTACTGGGCATAAAGTGGGGGAGCTGTTCCATATTGTTATGAAGTAATAAACAGATCCCCCACTAATTATACTTAATATAATAATGTAATATAATTTATTTTCCCTCTAGCTATGTGTTAAATGGCAGGACAAATTAGGTTCTATAGCCTTGGCTGGCAACCAGTCTACCGGAGAAAGCAATGGCAACCTACTGTGGGATAATCTTCTGCCCAGTCAGCCATGTCTATTTCGAGACATGATCGCCCAAAGTGTGTATCACGTATAGCACTTAACTGATTTGCTCTTTTCCCGATAGTACTTTTATTAAGTTATTTTTCGTTGATTTCCTGTTACATTCGTCATTTTTCTGTAGAATCTTTTCTTTCAACCCGTCTCCTTTCCACAGTGATTTTTCTATCTTGCATAGCCCTCTTCCGCCATAGATATATGTACTTCATTTTCCTTCTCTTAGTCTTATTCTGACATTGAGGACTGTACTTCATCTTATTCGTTGCTTTCTTTCCCGTTTGTCGATTTTCCGACAGTGACGACTGTTCACTCTTTATGTAAATTTCTATTCTTCCAAATTTGTATATCTTCTTTAAATCTTTCTGTTTAACCCATTTTAACCCTGTGTCCTTAGGTTTTAGAACATCAAATTAATTTACAAATCACAAGAATTATTCTTCCAACCGGGCAAATATTTGGAAGGTAATTTTATTGATGAATCAATATGTCCTCACTACCTATATATAATAATGGTTTTATATAATGATTTATGCCAATTTTTTTTTTTTTAATTTTTTTATGCTGTTTCAAATGAGGTCACTGGGTTAAAATGGGTTAATCTTTCATTTTCGTCTATTTCTTCTTTTTCCATCTTTTCTTCTTCATAAATTAAATCGTTTCTCGGGCATTTTATACATTACAGATTGTCTGTTTGTTTCTTGCTCATTTTTTCCTCAAACCTTTTGTTATTAATTCATTTTTAATTCTTGTAGTCCAAAAAGGAAATAAAATCCGTGTTTCTGAAATTGAACATGATAACGATAGACAAACAAACTTTCATTAAAAAAAGATGCAAACTATCAAATGAAAGCTAATTCCAGTTTTATGTTTTAATAATTTTCAACGGTTTCTTACGTGATCACCCCACCTTCTACAGCTTACCCAATTCTGCCAAGCAAATTGCCTATCTAATCTTGTTCATCTGAAGTTAATTTACATTCAAAAAGAAAACGGCTTTAGCTAGTCTTCCTTATCAGCTTCAAGTCAGTTTTGATAGCTTGACCGTTGCTCAAAGAATCTAGTCATTGCCGAGCTTACTGTCACCGTCTCTTGGACCACATACTCTCATACACATTGATGGCTTCAGTGACCTAGACTGCACAGCGTCTCTGCCTGTATCGGCATAAGAGATTTGTTTTCCTTGAATTAAAGTGGTTGTTTGTCAAATCTATCGAGGAGATATCATCGCATATCAGTGGTCTGGATCACGATCGACTGAAACTCTCATTCAGTTCAAATTAAATCAATATCTTTCTCCTTCGAGACCCAATTGCATTGTTATTGTGTGTGATTTTCAATTGGGCAATTTAGCCGCCCATGTTTTTCGTTCGTATATTTTGCAGATCAATTATAGTAAAACACATTTATTGACTTGTTGAAACTTAGTCACTTACGACTGGAAAGTTATTAGTTAATGGATTTTCATTTCTATCACAACTATTCAATATTTAATTTTAGTAGGATTTAGATTTAAACAGAACTTGGAATTTAAGAACTAATGTTTAAATTCTTGATTTTCTTGTTAGTATTCGCTAAAACTTGTTGTCGTGATGTGTAAGTTGTGTAATGTATATCGCTGTGATTATTGGTATAAGCACACTGAGTTTAAAATTATTTTTATTTTATTTCTTTTATGATCAAGCTAACGCTGTACAAGGCCCGGCAGCCACTCAAAGTAGATGGATACGTTAATAGGTCGTTTATATCTAAAGGTAAGGGTTAAGTGATCGGGGAAACGTCATCCTGTGCGTCTGTTTCTTATGGCAGTGGTTCGTTAGAAGAAGCTCTTTCAGTTGATTTGTGTTTTTTTTTTCTAAATAATCGTTTCAACCCAAGCAAAGCAGTACTGCCACTGGTGCACAGAGGATAACATAATAAGAGATGAAGAGAGAGGAGAAAGGTCACAGAAGCTGTTTCAATAGTTTTGTGTATATATATATATATATATATATATATATATATATATATATATAAGAAAAATTAAGGCAGACACATTATTTCATGGTAAATCAGAAGTATAGACCTATTTCAGGCGAACCCATCATCAGCTTCTGTCTTTATTTTACAAAGGATTTTACACTGTATGTACAGGATACTCTTTTGGATTCTTCTATACCCACACTGCATGCTGATATATATATATATATATATATATATATATATATATATATATATATATATATATATTTCTAAACATCTGAATTCGTTGTCTTCACTTACGCTCAAATACCCTTAGGAAAGGTATTAATCCGTCTATTCCTTCCAGTTATGGGTTAGATAACAGGACAGATTGGGTTTTATAGCATTGGTCGGCAACCAGTCTACCGCAGAAAGCAATGCCAACCTACTGCGGGATAATCATGTCACTGATTATGTCATAATAATGCTCATTCATGTCACTTTCGAGACATGATCGCACAAGCGGGTATCACGTCGTATTTTGGCTTTAATTTCAGTTGAAAATAAAGACAAAAATTCTCCAGCAGTTGGATAATATATATATAATCATTTCACCATAGGCAAAGCATTATTGCCACTGGTGTGAAGGGGTTATATAAGAGGTGAATTTTCTTCCTCCTACCATACATTAAATAGTAAGATAGCTATTAGTGATTTTTAATTTTTAATGGCAACGTAATAAATGAAATATCTGAATTCCAAACGGTGGAGAAGGTAAATCCGTCTCTTTCTTAAATTTTTTTTAAAACTAAAAGTAACTCTCTTCTTTTCTTCAGTTTTACAAAAATTTACAATTACGTATGAAATCCCAAGTTTAACATATAGGAAATGTATTGACTCTGTACTTAAAGAAAAAGACGAAGCCAGATTTTGCGATCAGATGTTAAATTAATATTCTAATAATATTATTAAAAGGAGGAATAACATAAGTTGTAGAAGTTAATGTTCAATTAGAAACATTATTAAGAGGTTAAGGGTAGAGTTCGTACAAAATGTTCGTAGTAGTAATTGTTGAAATAGATAAGGAGAAAGAGAAAGAAGACAATGTCCGGTTGAAGTTACATTTTAGATGTGTGTTTCTCTTTCGCTGCTCCCATCTCTGACTCTTGACTGACGCCGTGGTCATTTATATCGTATTTTTGAATTTAGCATTGGATCGCCAAGTCCTTCCAAGACGTGCAAGTCGCCCCCATTGGTCAAAAATCAATTTAACACCTACTTGCGAAATCTGGTTTCGACTGATTTTTGTTAAGCAAATGGTCAATCCGTTTTCTATTTGGGAAAACCAGGATTTCACACGCCGTTGTGAATTTTTGTAAAAGTGAAAAATAGAGTTGATATAATTAATTTCTTATCTTCTACAAGATAAAGGAGGAAGTAAAAAAATACTTTTTAAGGGTTCGGGAAAATTAACACTCACTGAAATATTAGAGAGATGAGTGTTAGTGTAACAGAGAGTCAGCTAGCTACTAATTTTGATTGTATAAATTGATGACAGAAAGAAACGATGAGGGATGGCAAATAGTTAAAAAAGGAAAAGCAGTGATCACAGCAACGATAAAATATGGCACATAAACAATACATAAAACTAAACTTTCGGTTTTGACACGTTTGAAAAGTTTTGAAAATCGTATACAAATTCCTGTTTGCATTGAGAAACCACACAAAATAATAAATAACAAAAACAGAGATGGAGAGAGAAATGTAAATTATATTGAACAAAAATATACAACTGGAACACGGGTTAGTCAATTCAGGAATACTGTTAGTAGGAATTAATATATACAGTCTTGTTTTTTTTTTGTTTTTTTAATCATATCACCCCAAGCAAGGCGATAACGCCACTGATGCGCAGGGGGCTACGTAAGAGTGAAAAGATTGGAAAAGAGAAAAACCGGAAACCACATCCTAAACAGGAAACAAGGGATGAGTCTCTTCACCTGTTCAATAGACGAGGGTGGAGTGTGAACCGGGCGATAGTTTAGTCTATCTATTCCAATTGAAAAAAATAAAATAAAATAAAAAAAGAGTGAAAAGATTGGAAAAGAGAAAAACCGGAAACCACATCCTAAACAGGAAACAAGGGATGAGTCTCTTCACCTGTTCAATAGACATGGGTGGAGTGTGAACCGGGCGATAGTTTAGTCTATCTACTCCAATTGAAAAAAAATGAAAAATAAAAAAAAAAGAGTGAAAAGATTGGAAAAGAGAAAAGAGAAAAGAGAAAAGTGAAGATATATGTCCGGGTAATGAGTCTATATCCAAAACAACTCCAACTTAATATGCACCAACTTACTGACCAACTGAGCAATTGTACGACTACTACTGTCCTTTACAACTACTGCCCTTCCTGTTCTCTGTATAGGCAGGATTATATGTACACATCAGGCGAGTCCATTCTTATGTGTAAAAAGCGGTGATCCCCAACAATAAATAAATAATTATATCACTGTCTTTTTTAAAATACGTAATTAAAAAATCTAATATATGTCTACTAAGACTACTGCTAAAACAAACAGTGCTGCGTAAGACATTCGCAAATCACCATGCGGACAACCAACACATATTCATTCTACTACTTCTGTTGGTACTACTACTACTGCTACTACTACTACACACACACACTCTAGTACATACACACGTACACACTAGAGTGCACGCGCAAAGGAGTACACATTATCATCCGCATCCCGCATGAACAAACTAGACGAATTATACCCACGAACACTATTCGAAAAGTCTAATGCACTTAAAGCCTGCTTAACCAATGAAAAACAACACAAAATTTAAAAGTACCAATTTTTTTTTCTTTCCTTTATTTTCCCATATCTAATTATCTAATGAAGCTTTAATAAAAGCGAAATGTTTCCTATTTGTTCTTCGTCCTCTCAAAAAAAGATTTTAAAAGAGAAATTTGTCGTTTAGAGCTATATCAGTGCATGTCACCAAAAAGAGAAACAGGTGTCGATTCGGGTGGTCTACTGTGCACATTATTTTTCGCTTTTAACAAATAATTGTCGTTGTCATATTGACTGGGCGTTTCCGTCACGCTCACAGGAATTGAATTCAGGGACGACATTCTCGGCTAGTAATTCTAAGCCACCGTAACGGTGCACAAAAAATACACGAAATATTGTCACCTATATATATATATATATATATATATATATATAAATTTTTGATCAGGAGTATATATATATATATATATATATATGAATTTTTGATCGGGAGTATATATATATATATATATATATATATATATATATTTGATTTTTGGAAGTAGAAATGGCACAGCTTTAATATTTGAATAAATCAATATGTAATAAACGTTGTCAAATAATGCTATTCCCTATTTTTTGATTAGTTTTGTTGAAATAATATTGTGACTGTGTGCATTAAAAAATCTATGCTGCTATTTCATAACAGTTAAAATATACATGTGATCAACACAAAAATAAAAGTAACTCTCTTCTTCACTTTCACAAAACTTTACACAAAATGAAAAGTAACTCTCTTCTCTTTTTCACCTTTACAAAAATTCACAATTAGGTGTGAAATCCTACTTTTGACAAATAGGAAAAAATTGAAAAAAGGTGAAGCCGGATTTCGCGATCAGATTTTAAATTAATATTGTAACCAATGAAAGGAAGCGATTTGCAAAATTGAGAGAAAAGTTAGCAATCTAGTACGAAATTTCTTCAGCTATAAAACAAAGAAGAAAATGGAATCAATCAGTCAGATGAGAGAAGACACGCTAAAATATTACAAAAGAAACTTTAAGCGACTAAAGTCTAGTCACACATTCGTTCTCTTCCTCTTTCTCGTGTGCTAATTTTCTTTACTTATTCTCCATCCTCATCATTCTCTCAGTTAATAAAGTAAAATACAACAACAACAACAACAACAAAATACTTCATCTGACTCCTAGTACAATTTCCATTATTGCTTTACCTTTCTTTTCACTTTCTCGATGGCCATAAAAAAAGAAAACATACTTCTTTGCACTCGTGTTAATTTTTGCATGCACACAATAACAACTATAGCTCGTGATTCACTTAACTACGTACTACATTTTCTCATTGAACATTTAACCATTACAAATTGATTAACGACGTACATATTTTTAACATTTAACATTTACAAATTCATGCTATTCTGTTCAGTAAATAAATTATTTTATAAATGAAACATTTTATTCTTCCACATTCCTACATCCAAATTTCCACCATCCGCTGACCTTCTGATAAAACCTTAAGTTTGGTTATGTTTGGCAAGGCCAGTTTAATAATCTTTAAACGATCACTTTGCCACTTCATACTCTTAAAATTATTTGCTATTTGTGCGCCGCTTATAACAAAATTTTTAGATTAATTGCTATCTAAAGTTACAGAAATTGCACTCCTATTTAATGCATAGGTTGGGAAAAAAATTAATTTTCATATTTCCAATTCTTTTTCTTTTTATTTTTTATTTTTTTTGTAAATTGATGCAGCAACTGTGACCAGAATTTGAACTCGTCACAATGAGTCCACTTGGATAAATATTATTGTACAACTCTACGTCTTGGGATTATTTACATCATGTAGTTTAGTTCTTTTTTCCTCAGTCCTTTGAAAAAAAGCTATTGCACATAAGAAATTTCTATTTAACCAAATGCATCGCAATTCAATATAAGTATTACGATATATTTTATAAAGCGGCGAATTATTTGTTTGCCATATATGTCCTTAAGCAATTCTAAAATAAATCAATAGGTATTTTCTTCACACTTAATCTCCATCTCTGTTAATATTATTCCTTGTCATTGTACTTTTAACGCAATCATTCTAGAATATTTAAATCTCAGCAAATGTCTTTTTAATAGATCTTCTGCAATATTATTTGTTTGATCTTAACAAATGTCTTTCTGTATTTCTACCGCGAATATTCGTTTCATTTTCCTATCTCGTAGATACACACACGCACACACACACACACACACACATATATATATATATATATATATATATATATATATATATATATATATATATATATACATATCTAAAATGTAGAATACTTGGTATATTAATCAGGTAAATTCCGATAGAGACGTACTCAAAAGAACTCAATGTTAAATTTATTTATTTAATTTAACAGAATAATATGCTTTAGAAAAAAAGATTAGATATTCTACAATTTCATGGGTAATACGTATTTTGCCGCTGACCTTGCTGCTCGTTAGACCCAAATGTGTCTGACGAGCAGCAATGCCAGCGGCGAAATACGTTTTACGCATGAAATTGTAGAATATCTAAAAAATATTTCTAATATATATATATATATATATATATATATATATATATATATATATCCGACCATAACAAGACTACCACCATCTTCAAATTTGTTGTTTTTCAATTTTTTTTTTTACTTTTTCCACCTCAGTCACAACGGTTATTACATAAAATTTCCGATTAACAAAAAAATTTGAAAAAAATTCAATATTTAAACAATATATATGTATATGTATATATATATATATATATATATATATATATATATATATATATATATATATGCAGTATGCGATTGCTTAGATAAGAACGCTATGAATACAAATCAACACAATATAAATTTCATAAAAAATAGCAACATTGGAAAAGAATAACCAGAAAAGTAGATGAAAGCACTTGGAAAACAATTAAGGAAATTTTTTACAGTCCTAAACTCAAACAAAAAGAAAACATGTTACAATACAAGAATAATTAAATAAATTTAATAAACCTTTTTTGTTAGTCGTTTTCAACGAAACAACTTCGAAGTTTTTGTGAGTACTTCGTTAGGGTGTTTTTATTGGAGCTGGTCTTTTCTTTATTTTTGCAATAGTGTCTTCGTTCTTTTATATTTTTCTTATTTATATGAAGCTGTGTGTAATTTGATATTTTGTAGAAGTGGTATTATTTGCAACTTGTTAGGTTTCTTTTTCTTTTTCTTTTCTTTTTCTGCTGTTTAATTTATTTTTTGTTGCTTATTAATGCTGTTTAATTGAATTTTAATGTACGTATGAGTGTTTCCGTTTAATTGCTTTACAATGAATAGGTGTCTGCTTAATTTATTTTTTAGTGTGTTTATTCTTGTCTTCTTGTATTGATCTCTTTTTATTAGCTTGACATTGTTCATACTGTGTTGGTAAATTTGGTAATTTTGACCATTTTTGTGCTTCCTTTTTAGCTTATGCTTTCGTGCTGTTGTGTGTGTTTGTGTTTGTGTTTGTGTTTGTGCTTGTGAGCGTCATGTGATTTTTGTCGTGATTGTCCGCTTGCATATTTATATTTTTGTTTGGTTTTATTTGATTTTAATGTTATTTATTTTTATTTGTGTAGCAAAATAATCATTTTTCACATATCAACGTTTCCACATTATTTAATT
This sequence comes from Ascarosepion bandense, assembly GCA_037127315.1. Taxonomy (NCBI): domain Eukaryota; kingdom Metazoa; phylum Mollusca; class Cephalopoda; order Sepiida; family Sepiidae; genus Ascarosepion; species Ascarosepion bandense. The sequence continues at coordinate 10,795,158 of JBBBDQ010000266.1, forward strand.
CTTTGCTTAATATTTTACTTTTGTTTTTAAAATTGATTATTGCTAGTTTCTCTTCTAAACATAATTTACAGAATTTGCTGTTTGGTGGTAATGTTATTTTCGTTCTGGTGCCATATTTATTTTATTAGCATTCTGTTGTTATCGTATTGTTGAGTGAGGTTTTGTGATTGTAGAATATTTCTTTGAAGCTTGTTTCTGTTACTACTACGTAAATCTTTTCGTTTGTGTTAGTGTTATTTGTCATAGCAAAAAAGTCGGAACGTAACAAAAAACAAAAACACAAACAATAAAATCAGCCCCAGTGAGGGAAGACCTGATAACGGTGTTTTCACGAAATTTCGAAGTTGGCATGAACCTGCTCAGTTAGTGACAAATTCCACACATTAAACTTATTAACGCTCTATCTCCAACCCAATATCGAGCACTTTAAGATATAAAACCTGCTTACGAAAATACTTTTTCTCACTAAAACTGCTGATAAACAAGAATTTTAACGCTAAACCTTATTACAACTCACACACACATACACACGCACACAAACATACACACATAAAAAACACAGACACACACATAAAACAATGTTTTAGATTTTTTAAGAAAATATCATACTTAAAAAAAAGAATATTCATATATATATATGTGTGTGTGCGTGTGTGCGTGTATGTGTGTGCATGCTTAATTAAAAATAAAAGCATTTGTGTGTTTTTCTTTTTGATTAATAATTTTTCAAACAATCTACCATGAAAAAATATTATCAAATTTAGAAACAAATACACATATATAAAGTATTATTTAATAATAATAATAGGAATGAAGAGTCAAACAAGTAATACATGATTCTAATGAAATGGATATAGAACAAACAGCCAAATTCTTTGAAAGTATTCAGACAGTGAAATATCTTAGTTTAACTATCCAATCGAAACAAGAAAATAATAGGAAATTTATAAAAATATGAATCATTGCTAATGAGCTTAAGATGGCCTGTAACAATCTTATAGGAATCGCAAACTGTTGCTTAAATACATAACACACACGCACACTCACCCATCAAGCCATATGCTTTGTGTTATTGATGGATGGTTGATATATATAAATGTCAGTGATGCATTGGAAGTAGCCGATTATAATATTCGAACGGGTTTTTGATGGGTGGTAACGGTTATATTTTGAATTATTCTACGTGATATTGAGTGATAATAATTGCGAATCTTGGTGCAGTTTTGTTATATCCTTTTGTATAATTGATTAATTTCTTGTTCGTTTTTTATTACCTTTAATTGTTGATGTATGGCTTCGTGGGCTGTTAATTTGTCTATTATTCTCTTAATTTGTTTATATGTTCGTTTGAATCCATTTTACTGATTTTAATTTATTTTATTTTTTATTTATTTGTGTATGTTCATTCTTGTTTGTTTTTTAGTTTCAGTTTTTAATTATCATCGTAAAATTTTATTCGTGTTTCCAATTTGACAAGAGTTTTGGTCGTTTATTTAATAGCCTCTGGATTACGGCCTATCACGTTGAATACACCGGTTCTCGCTCGATCACCAAAGTTAAGCAACGTTGAACCTGGTCAGTACTTAGATGGGTGACCGCTTAGGAATACCAGGGACTGTAAGCGTATAGTGACGGATGTGCGTTGTAGTGTAGTGGATATCGGCTCGGAAAGAGAAATCAGTGAGCCTAGTTCGAACTCCAGTTGAATACCCTGCCTTCACTTAAGCAATGGTACCCTTGGGAAAGGTATTAATCCGTCTCTTCCCTCCAGTTATGGGTTAAATAACAAGAGCATGACTTGGGGACCCTGTCCTTAAAGACAAAATCACAATGAATCTTGATACTCGAAAAGAAAAATGTATTACTAGAGACAAAACGTATATAAACAGCAATAAATTGTTGAAAGAAAAGGGTATTACCAGCAATAAATAAATAAAGTTTAGTTGGCAATAAATGACCCGACGAGGTTGATTTGCCATGAAAACAAAACAACCAAATAATAGTTTTTTTTTCCTCTGGGAATGTAATTATAGATTTTTTTTCCAGAGTTTACAGCATTTGGATTTATAGTTTTGGCTGATGAAATCTTCCTTGATTTACATATTTTATCTGTGCTTTTGTTTTTGTTTTTAATCTCTCAGATAGTTTAACAAAGCACTGTGCTGTTGGCATATTTACTACTACAAAGGAGGCTTTGTGCAGTAGTTACTTTGTTTTCATGATCATTTAGATAGTCCTATGTATATTTGCTTCGTTGTCTGTTGATTTATCAAAGGCTTGATATATTGCATTGTTCTGCAAGCAATTGCAGTTTTAAGGACATCAGTTATAATTCTGAAGTTATACATTGGATTATTAATTATGGGTATGTGCTTTATTGGTTGTTTTCGTGTTATATTATTTTATTAATACTTTTGTCATGTTCTCGGAGAAATTTTAATTGCTCTTTCAGTGTTTTAATCAATAACTTGTGAGAGAGCTTAAAGAAAGTATTTGTGTATGTTTTTTTTTTTTTAATCGTATCACCCCGAGCAAAGCGGTAATGCCACTGATGTGCAGGGGGCTACGTAAGAGTAAAAAAAGATTAATTAGAAAAGATTGAAGAAGAAGACGAAACAGTTAGCAAGGAGCAAGAGAAAGATGGGAATACAGGTGTGATGACAGTTGCAAAGGTGGAGAGAAAGGAAAGGATGTACAGGGTGGTGAAGAAAGAACTAAAGTCAAGTGGTTAAGAGATGAGTATTGACATTGCATTTAAATTCCTGGAGGTTTTAGCCGTCAGGAAAGCAAGAATATGGAAGCGTGTTCCACAGGCGAGAAGTGCGAGATAAGAAGCTGCAGGAGTAGAATAGTCGTCTGAATTTGGTTAATCTGACTGTGAATGGGTGGCACCCAATTGCCAATCTGGTTGTACGAGTAAACACCTGAATGTAAGTTTTCCTACGTTTTTGCTTTTTGGGAGATGGCAGGTTGAACCATGTAATGTTTCTTTTCTTGTTGACTATTTTATGTGGTGTGTGGTATATATATATATGTGTGTGTGTGTGTGTGTGTGTGTGTGTGTGTGTGTGTATCAGCGTTGCAGGGAAGGAATCCACTATTTTAGCGGCTGTTTCATAGTCTTTCTTGGATTTGTTGACGATTGTTTCAGTTTGACTGCTCCTAATTGATTGTGCTGTCTGTTTCATTATTGCTGATCAGTGCTTAGAAGATGTGTTTATTTTCAGTGCTGGTTAAAATGAATTATCCAAATCAATAAGTAAGTAAAATTGAATAATTTTACAAACAGTGAAATAGTAAAAAAATAATGATAGAATTTTAATGAACTGCACTACAAAGTGCCAAAAAACAGAATCTGGATCCACAGTTATTTGCATGAAACAGAATGTCGCCTGTGGGTGTTGAATTCAATGCCCACTTATATATATATATATATATATATATATATATATATATATATATGTGCGTGTGTGTGTGTGTTTGTGTGTGTGTGTGTCTGTGTGTGTGTCTATGTGTGAAAAGTGTATGTATATAATTATAAATATCTATATATATGTATATATATACAATTTGTTCTATATATTATAGTATTTATATATTATATATGCGTGGTACTATCAGTATCAGTGCTAGAGCTGATATATTCATATAGATGGGTGTGAGTTTGTAACCCTGGATTTCACGCTCTTGCGATCGTCAGACAAACTCATATGTTATTGATTAAAACACTGAAAGAGCAATTAAAATTTCCCGAGAACATGACAAATTAATAATAAAATAATATCACACGAAAACAAACAATAAAGCGCATACCTTCTTCTGTTACACCATTCAAACCCCGCTCTGCCATCCACAAGCTCAACCCATAAATCTAGAATATAATTGTATAGAAACAAGCATGGCCACAAAATGAGGAATCAGTTTATATATTGATTATAATATAGATTTGATCCCCCGCTTTATATCCACATTATAATTTCTTATAAACATTTGGCATATATCTTCTTCTATGTGCATTGTCCTTTCAGGACGTAGGCGATCTTGGCCTTCCACGTCTCCCTATCCCGGTTGGCTCCCTATCTCCTGTTACTCCATGCAACCCATGTTCTATGATCCACCTGATTAGGTCCTTCAAATATGTTATCGGTTGCTTTCCCTTGTCTCTTTTTCCTTCTATCTGGCCTGTTAGTATCTGATTCTCCAAGCCCTCCCTCCTCATTGCATGTCCCAGGAACTTCAGCTGTCTCTTCCTGATGCTCAGTATTCATTTTCTTTTTGTTTTCATCATTTCTAAGACCACATCATTGCTCATATGCTCGGTCCATGATATTCGCAGCATCCTTCTGTAGAACCACATTTCAGTTGCTCCAAGTTTTTCCTTCATCTTTGATGATATTGTCCAGCATTCACTACCATTTTGAAGAACTGACATCGCTTAGCAATCTAGTACTCTCATCTTTATTGATAATGAAATTTTCCTGTCTTAATACTTTAATCAGCTTCTGGAACGCGTCCTTCGCCATGCCAATTCGCCTTCGGATCTCTGTGTCGCATTTTCCGTCTTCTATTATAACATTTACCAAGTATTTAAATTACACAATCTAAAAGAAAAACAAGCACATTTTTAAAAAGTTAACGGTAGTGCGCGTGTTTTTGTTTGCTTGTGTACGCGTGACCGAATGTAATTTACACTAGATGGGAATACTGGAGAAGTGTTTTACTTACTGCATTCTATAATATAAAGAGCAAAATAGGCAGCTAATGTCGTCCGCACTTTTATAGATAAAATTAGAGATAATTCCCACATGAAAACGAATTAACAACACAACATGTTTGCTTACGCGAAGAACCTTCTAAAAAAAATAGTTATTAGAACCAAATCTAAACTTATTTATAAATGAAACTTTGTCTCTGTGTGTGTGTGTCCGTTATCTATAGACTCCGAAACGGCTGAACTGATTTTCTTGAGAATTTACACAGTTGTACTATAAGCGTCTGCGAGAGTTCTTAGCTAGGATTTGTGTCGACATATCCCAGATAAATATCGAAAATCGATAACCGAAAAAATCGGGTTATAGAAGGAGTGGTCCGATTTTAATCAAATTTCATACACTCATAGACAAAGACATAAGAAACGATATTCAGAAGTTTTAAGGTTGCAGTTCTTACAATAGTGCAGAATATCGATAATATATATATATATATATATATATATATATATATATATATATAAAAGGCAAGATGTTTGTGTGCGTGTCTGTTTATCTGCCTGTATGTTTGTATTATTTTCAGCCCTTTTATTTTAGTTTTTGCTTCGGGTTTGGCTCTAAGCAGGTATAATTGTAGTTCTTAATCTCAGCCATGATACCATTTACTCAGATGAATTATTTACCCTTCAAAATTCAGTTTACGACGAAAAAAACTTATTTGATATCGATACCAGGAAATCAAAATTTGACTTACATCCATTCATTTTTCTTTCAGTCTACGTTTCGCTTTAACTGGAAACAACTATTGCTTTTTAGCCTTTCGTGTCAACGTCCAAAGAGTCTGAGCTCCAGGACCATGGATTAGTTTTTAAGCATTCATTACACCCGATTAACGCTGCGCTATACTACTAGTTATCATATAATTACATATAATTCAAGCTAAAATCATATCTTCTGCTTTGGATTATGTGCAAAGTACCTTAATACACATTTTTTTAAATTAAATAAAAGCGTTTAATTTGCACACGTGAATCAACAGAAAACAAAGTCTAAAGTAAAAATTTCGAATGAAAAATGCATTCATTAATTCTTGATAAGTTTTTTATGAGTTAAGAAAACAATAGAACTCGCATGACTATGTGAATGACCCACAAAGTTCTATGTAATTTTAATTTAAAACAAACAGTACGTTATTCTCTTAGCAGACGTATAATTTCAAGTGTTCTACAGGATGTTTTCTATATTTGCCGAAATCATTCCACCAGACGACCCAGCTAATTAGAGAATGTTAAAAACTTTTCTGCAATGTGACATACAATTTGGGGAATCATTTTGTTCATTCGCCAGAAAGTAACTGTACCTTTGTTCTAAATAATTGGCCTTGTAACGTTATCTTCAGACAAACGTACACTAGAACTTTTTTTGAAATCAATTTTACTCTATGCAAGGGAGTAAATACACGAAGACACGATTAGAGGTTATGGAAGATTTAGGAACAGAAAAATAAATCTTGAGCATAGAAAAGGCTCATCAGGACAGATAAATCCGACCCCCCACTTTATGTCAAGTAGAAGTTTTAGTCATGTTTCCAACTATTATATTCATTTTATTTTTATTTTTATATTCATTTCATTATATTCATATATATATATTCATATATATTGGCAAACAGTCTACCGCAGAAAGCAATGGCAACCTACTGCAGGATAATCTTCTGCCCCGTCAAGAAGATTATCAAGAAGGGAAGAGACAGATTAGTACATTTTCCATAAATCTCAAAAAATTAATTAATTAATTAATAAATTAGAGGTTATGGAAGATTTAGGAACAGAAAAATAAATCTTGAGCATAGAAAAGGCGTATCAGGACAGAAGATAGCTAATGAGATTGCATTGCAATTTTAGAAGATTAAAGATGGCTGGAAGTCATGAAGCTAAAAGTGAGTTTCGTAAGCGTGACGTGTGAGAAAATTGTTAGCAAAAAATATATGGTTACATCTAGTCAACTCAATTGTAAATAGATAAGATATCGACGCTAATTTAGTCACTCAGTTAACTGCCATACGTGATACCCGCTTAGGGCGATCATGTCTCGAAAGAGACATGACTGACGGGGCAGAAGATTATCCAGCAGTAGGTTGCAATTGATTTCTGAGGTAGACTGGTTGCCAACCAAGGCTCTAGAACCCAATCTGTCCTGCCATTTAACTCATAGCTGGAGGGAGAAGAGATAGATTATATTACATTATTATATTAAGTATAATTAGTAAGGGATCAGTTTATTACATCATGACAACAGAAAACCAATCCCCCACTTTATGTCAAGTAGAAGTCTTAATCATTTTTCCAAGTAATATATTCAGTGAGGTAGACTAGTTGCTAGCCAACGCTATAGAACCCAATCTGTTTTATTGTTTAACACCTAACTGGAGGGAAGAGACAGATTAATACCTTTTCCAAGGGTAATTTGGTGTAAGTGAATGCAAGGAATTCAACTTGAATTCGAACTCGGTTCCCCGATTTAATCGTATCACCCCGAGCAAGTCGGTAAGGCCACTGTGTAATCGAGTCACCTGTTATTGCTAATTTTTTTTTGGATTTTATAAAGTGGATAAAGGTAAAAAGCAGGGACACCAGACCATATGTAGTAACAATATTGTAAGCATGAACGAATGCTAGACATAGATATATATAATATATTCTGGTGAACAAATTGTCTCCTACGACACTGTAAACCAACTTTCTTAGGAACCAACCTCGCAATAGATTTAACATAGTCCTTATACTTCATATCAACTGAGGAAGTCATCCCGAGAAAAGGCAACGAGTCACTTTCGTGGAGGTTAGCATCAACGATGCTGATGAAAGGCAGTGAGAAGTCTCTTGAATGTTTAATGGGGAGCATTCAGTTGTGGAAGCGTTAAATTAAGAAGCCATCTTTTGACCCAGTTAACAAGGGACATGTAGCTGTTTTGGACATCCGCTGCCACATTGACCTTGTCGGACCGATCAGTCATACCATCAAAAAAAAATTGTTGTGTGATCCACGTAGATATCGAGGTAAGCGGTGATTTCATCGCCAGGGTCACAAATAAAAATTAAAACAAAATGAATATTCTAAATGTGTTATTCTCAATTAAAATAAGCGAAAATGTTTTTTTTTAATTTCAAGGCAATTATAATCAGGAAGAAACATAAATTCAACACTAATTCAAATGAGGTTTTTATCAAATAAACTGTTTACAATGTAAAAACGTTTATGTAAAAGTTGTATCACGTAGTCTAAATGATCGTATCTACGAAGGCAGACGAGATCTATGTTTTGATAATTTTGAAATGCTCTCGTAAAAAACAAAAGCAAAACTAGCCACACTTTAGATTTTACTAATTCCAGCCTAATTTAAAAACAAAAGAAAATAAGGAGAAAATACTTTGAAAGCTTTATAACATTATTACCAACTACAAAACTTTATATTAAATACATTCTAAAAGGATTTAACTTATATCTGTCTAAAAGAGACAGTATGTATATAAAATGTTCCAATATCATCATACAATAAAGCCACCAGACATAGTGTCTGCTGGCCACACCCACACTCATATATTTATCGATTCACATTGTCAGTAAATGCCCGCATAGGTAAAATTCTTAAAAAAATATCTATAATGCACAGATACAAGAACTGTGTTTTGTTAACAAAAAATCAATTATAATCTTCGATACAATTAATACATAACTTCAGTCCCGATGTCCAACATATCATTTGAAACTTGTAAAATATAATATTAAGTTGAAACTACAGACGTTGCCATTGGAATTTAATAAAAAAGGTGTGGAGTAAATCTTCATGAATAAATACACTTAAAATGCGAAAGTTTGACGAACTCATAAGTTTCCAGCTTGAGACCTCACAGACGCGTTTAAACGCGCAGACACATGCACACGCATATAAATATGCTTATATATTCAGGCATGAACTCGTTTCTAAATATGTAAGAAATAACAGATTTATTAAGAATCAAAGAATTTTACTAATTCAAAGGATACCCGTTTTGGAAATAGACACCACCTTTTATTTTAAAACGTTTGTATTAACACATCAATCAATACATCCGGGGCCCAACAAAATGAGACTTTATTCATCAACATAGTCTCCTCCTTCTAGTGTGATACACTGATTCCAGCGCTTCTCAAACAATTCGATGCATTTTTTGTAAAACGATTTGTTTTTTACCTCAAAATCCGCTTCAGTTTCCGATATCACTTCTTCTTTGGAGCCAGATCTCTTCCCCGGGAGCATTCTTTTGAGGTCTTCCGACAACTAGGAGTTACTGAGGGCAATATCTGCAGAATAGGGTGAATGTCAAAGCAATTCGAAGTGCAATTCATGTAATATTACCATCGTAACGATCGACTTGTGAAATGTGCCTTGTCTTGGTGAACGTTTATTTGTGATCTTTTTTGCTATTTCTTCCCTCAAACGCACCAGTAATGCTATAAGATATTCACTATTGTTGGTTCTTCCTTTCTCAAGATAATCTATGAACAAAATACCTTGTGCATCCCAAAATCAGTCAGTTAGATGCCATACGTGAAACACGCTTGGGCGATCATGTCTCGAAAGAGACATGACTGACTGGGCAGAAGATTATCCCGCAGTAGCATGCCATTACTTTCTGCGGTAGACTGGTTGCCAGCCAAGGCTATAGAACCCAATCTGTCCTGTTATTTAACCCATAACTGGAAGGAAGAGACGGATTAATACCTTTCCCAAGGGTATTTGCGCGTAAGTGAATGCAATGAATTTCATTCACTTATGCGCAAATACCCTTGGGAAAGGTATTAATACGCCTCTTCCTTCCAGTTCAAAACCTTGCCTGCTGGTATTTGTGTCTTTGGTCGGTTTGGACAGATTTTACCTGTTGCTGTCCACTCAGCTGACTGTCGATTTGACTCTGGTATGAAGTGGTGGCTCCATGTTTCATCTATTGTCACATATATACGCAAGAACGCCTTTTTGCGTTGAAACAGTTATAAACAACACTCTGAATCGTCGACGCGTTGTTGTTTTTGATCGACTGTGAACAAACGCGGCACCCACTTTGAACACAGCTTTGTCATTGACAAATGTTCATGCAAAATGGTGAATACACTTCCTCCTGAGTGTGTTCAACTTCTCTGTTATATCAGGTAATTTCAATTTAAGATCGGCCAAAACGAGTTTTTGGGATTTTTTATTTATTTATTTTTTTTTTGTTGTGTTGTCTGGGCCAACTGCCGATTTTGGGCGACTTGCGCCTTCAGCATCATTTGTGTCTGTACGGCCGCGTTTAAAATCAGCATACAACCACTTAACAGTTGTTTCTGACGGAGCAGAATCCGAATAACACTTACCAAGACATTGCAATGTTGGACAGTATTTCCCTCATCAGAAAGCAATGCTTTATTAACACACGAAATTCATATTTGTCCATTGTTTTATAGATTTGCAACTCAAACTTCCTTTAAATAAATGTCATTTGTAAACTAATGAAAGGCCGAAAGTTTGTCACGTGCAATTCGAAGATTAGTAGTTCAGAAAAATCATATAAATTTTATTAGTGGCGCTATTTATAAATCAAACTCTAAACTTTTTGAGTGATATATAGATATATATATATATCCAAATGCATAAGGATAGATGAATTTAACATTGAGTTCTTTTGAGTTCGTCTCTATCGGAATTTATGCGGATAGTATACCAAGTGTGCTACGTTATATATATATATATATATATATATATATATATATATATATATATATATTCAAATGAATAGAAACAAAGAAAATAATTACAACGTTCAAAATATTAATTTAAAAGTGCTCAATATAGAAATAGAGCAATGATTATTTATTATAAATTATAGAACATGTACAATCAACAATCTATTATAAAATCGTATATTTTGTTTTGAAATTGAAAGAAGGTCGTCTCATCAAGTAGTTCATAACAATGGTAATAAATATTATTTTTGAAAGAAAAAGAAAATTGAAAAAAAAAGTCACTTCCTTTTATTTTTGGAAACCTTTTTGTACGAGGTAAGAGGATATTTAAAAAAAAGGGAGGAAAAAAACAGAGGGTAGAAAAGACGAGAAAGCCAAAAGAGAAATAATAATTTGGAAAAGAAAAGGGAAAGAGAAAGACAGAGAGGAAACCAAAAGAGAAACAACCGAAAAGAAAGAGTCAATGGAGATGGCCAAGAAAAATAAACCAAAAGTTTAGGCAAAAAGTCTAATATAGACAGATACAGATGTCGGTCACACGAAGTCTGGACTTAACAAAGAGGAAAGAAATTGGTGGGGGAGACAACAGAAACGCCCTAGAAATACAAATTTCAAACTTTGGTCGGAAGTGGATTACCAATTGATACAGACGTTTGTTACAGTGTTCGAAACTAAATCCTTTGGCATTTTTTTTAATCGTGTCACCCCCAAGCAAGGCATTCCACTGCCACTATAGCGCAGGGGGTTACATAGAGGGATTGGCTATAGGAAATGTCAGAAGGAGGGTGATAGACGACTTAGGATGTACATAGGGAGAGGGTTGGAGAGAGTGGGTGTGAGTTAGTGTGTTAAAAAGTGTCTATTGACCTTATATTTACACTCCTGGAGGTTGTAGCCGTCGGGGAAGCAAGTATGCAGTAGGGAATTCCACAGGCGGGAAGTGCGAGGAAAGAAGCTGTTGGAGTAGAAATTGCGGTTACATTTCATCGGTTTCACTGTAAAAGGGTGGGACCTAGTTGCCAATCTAGTATCTCGTGCAAATTCGCAGCTAGGGGGCATCAGTGATTTAAGTTCGTCAGAGCAGAAGCCATGAAAGTATCAATAAAAGAGGCACAGGGAAGCCACGTCACGCCGGTGAGAGAGACACTGCAGACGGTCAGTCAAGTCTGTATCAATCACATTACAGATTCTTCGCTGTATTTTGTCAAGAACCCCGAGAAGAATTGAAGGGGCAGCCAACCAGATGTGGCAGCAGTACTCAATACACGGGCGGATGGTGGATTTATATAATTGCAGGATAGATTCAGGCGGAAAGAATTTCCGGGCCCTGCACAGAAAGCCGATTTTCATAGCTGCGGATTTAGCAATGGATTCGACGTAGTCATTCTACTTGCGGTCCGCTGAGAGTGTCAGGCCAAGCAGGCGTAGTGATTTACTCTCTGGGAGGCAAGCCTGTTCCATGCTAATGGGAGGGAGGTGCGGTTGTCTGTAAAAAAATGATTTAATCACATACACAAACATACAATTTATTCATAAAACATAAATCTGAGGACATTTAAAAATACAACACGAAGATATACATTCATTAGCGCTAATACAATAAAGTGGAGAAGTAAAAATTTTTTCATGTAAAATATATAAGAATAAAACTTAAAATTGAAAAATCTAATGTAATCTAAATCTATCTAAACTTATTTATAAATGAAACTGTGTCTGTGTGTGTGGGGGGGTCTCTGTGTCCGTTAACAATAGACTCCGAAACGGCTGAATCGATTTTCTTGAAAATTTACACAGTTGCACTATAAGCGTCTGCGAGTGCTTTTAGCTAGGTTTTGTGTCGCGATACCCCCGACAAATATCGAAAATCAAAAATCGAAAAAATCGGTTTATAGAAGGAGTGGTCCGATTTTAAACAAATTTGATACACTCATAGACAAAGACATAAGAAACGATATTCAGAAATTTCAAAGTTGCAGTTCTTACAATAGTGCAGAAAATCGATAATATATATATATAAAAGGCAAGATGTTTGTGTGTGTGTCTGTTTATCTGCCTGTATGTCTGTATTTTTTTCAGCCTTTTTATTTTAGTTTTTGCTTCGGGTTTGGCTCTAATTAGGTAAAATTGTAGTTCTTAGTCTCAGCCATGATACCATTTACTCAGATGAATTATTTAGCCTTCAAAATCCAGTTTACGACGAAAAAAACTTATATGATATCGATACCAGGAAATCAAAATTTGACTTACATCCATTCATTTTTCTTTCAGTCTACGGTTTCGCTTTAACTGGAAACAATTATTGCTTTTTAGTCTTTTGTGCCAACGTCCAAAGAGTCTTAGCTTCAGGATAATGGATTAGTTTTAAAGTTTTCATTACACCCGAGCAACACCGAGCTATACTGCTAGCTAAAAATAAATTGAAAATTGAAAATTGAAAATTAAATAAAATAAAATGAAAATTAAATTAAATTAAAAATTAAAATTAAAATTAAAATTCGAGCTAAGAACACTCGCAGACGCTTATAGCGCAACTGTTTAAATTTTCAAGAAAATTGGTTCAACCGTTTCGGAGTCTATAGGTAACGGACAAACACACACAGAGATACACACATACACACACAAAGTTCCATTTATAAATAAGTTTAGATTATGTTATCCAAAGGATTTGTTTTTTTCGAGTGATTTTGGCTATACTTTTAGCCATCGGTAAAAATTATTATTATTTTTTTTACTTATAACTAAATATCTGTAGGCCTGCTGATAATAGAAAGGTACCATACACATTTCTCACAGGCAGAAAAGCTAGGGAGAGAACGAGCTTAGACGCCAACCAGCAGTTCGTGCAGGAATTTGAACTTACGTGCTACTAGTAGCAGGCCTGCACATATTTACTTTACAAGTAAAACAAAATTCATCCTTGATAATAGCTAAATGTATAGCCGAAAGCGCTCGAAGAAATAAAACATTTGGACAGTTCTTATATCATTTGAGTTCTGAAAGAAAATCATCAAAACACATGAAAAAAAAATATATATATATATATATATATATATATATATATGTGTGTGTGTGTGTGTGTGTGTGTGTGTGTGTATGTGTGTGTGTAAGTGATTGTGTTTGTCAGTTTGTGTATGCTGAGAAACTTACAAAATAGATTCACACATCTTCAATAAATTAAGTGTTCTTCTTCACGCCATTAAAAATGTCAAAACATCTTTCCACTGCGTTCTGATACTTAAATGCTGAAAATTGTAAAAACTGTCTCTGATATTACAACTATTTCCTGTGGTAAGGAAATGGCATCAATCTGAAGTTGTTATTAAGGCGCCAACTTTCCGAGGAGAAATGTTACAATGGAGGAATTGTTGAATTGAAGGCAAGAGTCCGCGTGGAGACTGGAAAGCTGTCGGTGGTTAGGGCGTTCCTCTCACGGAAGTCATTTACTTTATCGACAGGGCTTCGCAGCAAACTAATCAGGAACCTAGCATTACTTACCGAACCAAAAACAATTACGTTCTTTTGGCTTCTGATTGGCTGTTCTTGGGACGTGTTGCATTATGGTCAAAGTGCCGTAGGGATCAGAGGTTTTACGACTTGCTATCCAATCAACGCAAGCCGTCTAATAACCAAGTCTGTCTCTTCTTCACCTATTTTCTTCGTTTCACACACTCTTATACCCACAATTTTGGGTTAAGGGCCTTATCTATGTCTTCATTTTATCTTACTAAATCTCATCTTTACCCGAGGGATATTTCTTTAAACTTTCGCTTAGATCCTCTGCCGACCCCAGAAACTTTGCTGGCTCAGCTTCCGTAATGTAGATCAGAGATGGTCAGATTGGGTTCGTTTATAAAAGGCTTCTGCGTGCGTTGGTGTATCAACTTGATTTCCCATTTTAAGGTGTTTTGTTTTATGGTTAAGGGTGATCGGATATTTTGGTAATTGGATTTCGTCTTCGTGCTCAAAACTTTACAAGCAATCATTAAGAAACGGATTCGATATTATTTGGTTAAATTTAGTGTTAGCAATATTTGATAGCTTTACTTAATCAATATGTTAGTATTCGGTTTGAGAGTTACCCCCGAAAAATATTGTTTACAAAGTAAAGTAATGCTTTCTGTATGAACTTTTATATAGTGATAGTCGATAAATATCGCCGTGCATTTTATTGAATTAATTTGTAGAGCACTAGACTTATATAAATGTTCTCATAAATTCTACAAACACATGGATTCAAATGAATTCATATAATCATTATTCAATTATCGGATTAGTTTGTTTTTTTTTTTATTTCCATTGCTGTACGCTACGTTATTAATTAAATTTCATCGTTTTAATTTTATAGACATTTTCCGGTAGTTTTCTTTAAATCGTACATTATTCAGTTAAATTTATATTTACATTTATTCCGTGATTTTCTATAACTTTACACGCCTTTACAAATTTATGATGTATTCACCATAAAAGAACGACTTCTCTTTTTATTTGATTACTGCTTCATAGTATAATTACAGCATTTCAAAAATTCTGCAACCAAAATCCTTACTTCATTGAAGAAAATAAATGTTAACCATAACACGGCCTGTTTGTAAATTGTAAAATTAATAAAGTTTGCTTTATGCAGTAAATTATCTTAGACAGCCATTTTGTCTTTTCTAATGCTTAATGAAAATGAACGATTTTTTGTAAATGTTCTGCTAATCGTCGTCTGGTGTCTACGATATATTTTAGACGATTACTTCAATCCAGTTTTGTACAATTGGATTTCTTTTTCTGAGCATTTTTCCGCCATGATCTCAAATTCTCATTACATTTACATATGCAAAACATGTTTAATTAGTCCTTGAATCCACATTAATTTTCCAGTAATATTAAATAACCTAATAATAATGTCAAACTACTAATTAATCATTGTTCATTTTTTGTCCTCTCTCCTTAATAATATTTTTTCATATTCTTTAACACTCAGCAACTTCTTTGCCTTTTAGTGAATTTATTGACTTGCTTGGGGTGAAATGACTAAAAAAAAAAACTAAAATTAAAAAGTAACCCATTAAACAGTTACCATTAAGTATATCCTTAAAAATAAGCACAAATGTTAAATTATGAATAATGAGCGTTTTATATTCAGAAATGTTTCATACCAAAATTCAAAAAAACTAAAAAAGCTATTCTTAACTTATTCTTAAAAAAACAAAAAATACTGGCGCCTCTATAGCTTGCTAAAAATCATCAAGAGTTAAAGAGTTAACGGTTCTCCTCTGTGATCAGAATGCACATCTTTTGTGTGTAATATTGTTTCAAAGTTTCCTTGTCAATTGCTTCATGTTTACACTGCTGATAGTAGACACGGAAAGGAAAATACAGGGATTCCTACAGAAGGTATTGAAGGAAAGCAAGGAGAAACATAAACTAAAAAAACGGTCCCTAAAATACCAACTCCAAGTCGGTGACACTAAAATCAAAGAAGTTCAGAAATACAAATACCTGGGAAGCATTCTGACAGAGGTTGGAAAGTGTGACACTGAGATTCGAAGGCGCATTGGCATTGACAAAGACGTATTTCAAAAGCTAACAAGTGTATTCAGAAACAGGAATATTTCGTTGGAGTCAAAGAAAACAGTACTAGGATTGTTATGTGATATCTATCCTCCTATGTAGCAGGGAATGCTGAACGGTCTTCTCAAAGATGAAGAAGAGACTCGAAGCAACAAAATGATGTTCTACAACATTCTACAAGTAGAGGGTGAAGCGTGGTTTCGGAGTACTATCAATGTTGTATATCGACAAACAACAAACACGCATATATATAAAAATATAAGTTATATTTTTATTAATGACGATGAACCGTGTAGCATAGGGGACAGAGAATTGAGAGAGCGCGCCTCTAATGGGTTGATGGGAGTGTAGTCGTATCTGTTGTGTCTCTCTTCACCGGCCGATCTCTGTCGCTCCTCTACTACTACTCCTCTCGTCTACTACTGGCGAATCCGTGTGACGAGGTCTTTATATAATCTTCCAGAACCGGGACTTTTTCTTCCGGTTTTGCCTCGCCCATGCACGCCCACGTAATTCTCAGAGACACCTGTTCTGTTTGCCTCTGTAGCCATTTCCGCTACTGCCAGAAATAAGGTCAAACAAACATCCGTTCCTTTCAACGACCGGAAACACCCCCGCTTGCATCAGCCTTCCTCGGGTGAGGCCAGATTGTTATATTACATCAAGAGAAAAAATATTAAGAGAGACAACGGAGAGATCCAGGTGAAAATTCATGATCGTCTACGTCCTGAAAGTACACGGCACGTAAAGAAGAAAAACCTGAAAGAAAATAAGGCAGATCATATGAAATTAGTGACGATGTTTTTCATCCAATAGAAATAACCTTATTTCAATATAGGTACAGATGCTCTCTATCCTTCCATAAAATTTTTATTTCAATGAAGCGCTCAGTTTGGAAATACAATATGTGCTCATTTTTTGATGACCATAATGTCTGTAATATTAATACTAAACCTGGAATCATTTGTCAGATTCAGAATGTTGAAGGAATGTTGAAGGGATTGAATTGGTAATATATAATTCATACATTGGTTCAAAACAGTTGAAGAAGGCGTGATGAGAATTTTCTTAAATGGAAGTCTAGGAATCAGGGTGAACATCTTAATTTTTCGCAAAGAAGACAATTTAGATATTATTATAGAAAAGCTGCCAGAGACAGTATATTGAAAATCCATTATTCAGTTAAGTGCCATACGTGATACAATCATGTCTCGAAAGAGACACGACTGACTGGGCAGAAGATTATCCAGCAGTAGGTTGCCATTGCTTTCTGCGGTAGACTGATTACCAGGCAAGGCTATAGAACCCAATCTGTCCTATTATTTAACCCATAACTGGAGGGAAGTGACATTAATATCTTTCCCAAGAGTATTAGTGGGTAAGTGAATGCTAGGTATTCAACTGGAATTCGAACTTGGCTCCTCTATTTGTCGTTCAGCGTCGATATCCTCTGCACCACAACGCACATCCCAGGATTACAATTTAACCGTCTTAAATTCCTGTTTTAGCACATTCTGAGAGATATACGAATATATAATTCATACTTTGGTTCATATCTTTCTTATCTCCATTAATGACCTACACGATATCCTCAGCACAAAACTCGGTATTTACTCTGATGACATAACTATTTAATCCTGACTTAACTGTAAGTAAGTTAGTCGGATGAAGTGAAAATGGCGGCTAATCTTGAAAATTACCTCCAATCAGTTGTTTACTGCACCCAGAATGGTGTCAAAATTTTTACACAAAACAAAACTGCCATTCTTTAATCATTATACAAAACAGTTGAAGAAGGCGTAACGAGAAGCCATACTGGAGGTATAGCGATTAATTACGACTTCTTTGTTTCATGTTTCCCACTGGCGTGAAGTGGAAGAGTCTGTTGCTAGGAAAGTTGATTTATTGTCTCGTCTGAAGCAATGTTTTTGCAGAATCGATCTTGCACATTTATAAATATGACATTAATCCTTACATTTGATATTGCTGTCATATCCAGTTTGGATCCTCGGCAATATAGATATATATATTTAATTATTTCCAATCCTCCTACAATTTCTCCTCTGTATATCGTTGCCTGAACCCAGTGTGAGCGTCTTGGTGATAGTAGTCGTGGCTCTGGGAGGCACAGTCCAAAGATCTGGTGTGGGCGACAAAGCTAACCTTGCAGCCTAGCTTGGAAAGGACCTCCAATCCGTAGTGGACTGGGGTAAGAAATGGTTCGTAAATTTTAATGCTTCTAAAACGAAGGTACTATCAATTAATCATCATAGACAATCGCACCTACCTCCTATTAGCATGGACCAGGCTTGCCTCCCAGAGAGTAAAACACTACGCCACCTTGGTCTCACACTTTCAGCGGACCTCAAGTGGAATGACTATATCAAATCCATTGCTAAATCCTCTGCTATGAAAGTCGGTTCTCTGTGCAGGGCCAGGAGGTTTTTTCCGTCTGAATCTATCCAGCACATTTATAAATCGACCATACGCCCGTGCATTGAATACTGTTGCCATATCTGGTCGGGTGCCCCTGCTATTCTCCTTGGGCTCCCAAACAAGGTACAGCGGAGGGTCTGTAATGTGATCGATACCGACTTAGCAGACCGCCTGCAATCTCTCTCTCACAGGTGCGACGTGGCTTCCCTGTGTCTCTTCTATAAATACTTTCTCGGCTTCTCCTCCGATGAACTTAGATCACTGGTGGCCCCTAGGTTCGAATTTGCACGAGATACTAGATTATTCATTACATCATATATATGACTATATATATATAGTCATCTTTTTTTGTTGCATCAGAGCTCATAAGTACGGTTAGACATCCGATTGCTTTTTACCCAGGATTGAAACTCGACCGAATTGGCGTCAGTCGGCGATTCTACCTCTGACCTATGGGCGCTCGGTAGAAGGAGGCAGACTTTTTAGCGTGGACATTATCATTATAAACACGCCCAATAGCTGAGAGTGTTCTAATTCTAAGAACGATGCGTAGATGCTAGAGTAGCTACTGTTTTTCAAAGTCTACCATTCTTTCAGAGTGCTCAATCAGGGTGTGAGAGAGTAAATATTCATCCGCAGAAAGATCTGTTTCGCTGTATCACCGCTCCTCAGTACGGTTAGACATCCAATTGCTTTTTTTACCTAGGATTGAAACCAGACCAAATTGGCGTGGCGTCAGTCGGCGATTCTACCTCTGAGCTATGGGCGTTCGGTGGAAGTAGGCAGACTTTTTTAGCGCATATCATTATACGCGCCCAATAGCTAGAGCGCTCTAATTCATTTCACTGAATGAGCGATTATATATATATATATATATATATATAGATAGATAGATAGATAGATAGATAGAGAGAGAGAGAGAGAGAGAGAGAGATTCGCAATGAAATCTAAAAAAGGTTCTATAATGTTATCAGAACTGATAACATTACAGATTATCTATTACTTTCCCAAACCCCATGACGTCGCCATCTTGTATTTTTAAATATACATATTCATGGGTTTAAAACATTCTCATCTATGGCACGGTGAAATAGACGCTGACAAAATCTATAGAGAGAAACGATACTTATACCAAACTAAGTGACATGCTTTCCATATATATTAGAACGACGATATGTCTAACGGGAGACCTGTATGGCGATATCCCAAATGTGTCCTAAGTGATCAGTACATAAAAAAAATGCGTACTGTCCGCCATCTGCTTCGAAGTTATGAACCAGCTTCGACTGCGATCTTTTTGGTTCCAAAGCATGGCCAACAACGGCGAGGAATCCGGCAAAGACTTTCTCCACTATCCTGCTCATAAACACTCAGGTTAAAATATTAGACGAGCTCAAACTGGTTATGTCAGATATATATATATATATATATATATATATATATATATATATATATATATAAGTGGAGGAGAATTCCGAAGGACCTAAAACCACTCTACCGATGATTATAATAATGGTATTCATGGAATATGTTCTAACAGGCTTTACTTCTTGCTAACTCAACTGCATGAATGTGAGTGTAATACTAAACTAGGTTTAATCCTATAATTGTTGAAATTGCAAGAGGTAAACGTAATTTCTATCCTGTCATCTATCTCATATTTATTGTCTGTGGAACCCTTGTCCTTTTTTTGTTTTCCTATCACCTACGATCTTAAAACAAATAAATAAAATGTAAATCACCGTCTTCTGCATGACAGCATTAAGCTGCATTACAATGCGCCTCCTCGGCTTAAGTCTCACAACAGACCTCAAGTGAAATGATTATATAGAATCCATAGCTAAATCCGCTGCTAAAAAACGTCGGTTCTTCGTGTAGGGCCAGGAAGTATTTTTCCGCCTGAAACTATCCTGCACTTATATAAATCTACCATTCTGCCGTGCATTGAATACTGCTACAATATCTGGTCAGGTGCTCCTGCTATCCACCTTTTGCTTGAAAAAATCCATCGGAGAATCTCTAATGTGATAGATCTCGTCTTGGCAGCTCGGACACAGTCACTTTCTCACCGGCGCAATATGGCTTCCCTGTGTCTCTTCTACAAATACTTTCACGGCTTCTGCTCCGAGGAAGTTAGCTAACTGTTGCCCCCTATATTTAAATTTACTCGAGCCACAAGATGAGCAACTGGGTCCCAACCTTTTTCTGTGAAACCAATCAATTGTAAACGCAAATTCTACTCCATCAGCTTTTTTCTCGCACTTCCCGCCTGTGGAATTCCCTTCAATTTACTTGCTTTCTCGACAGTTACAATCACCAAGAATTTAAATGTAAAGTGAATAGTCATTTCCTATCTTACTAACCTGCATCCTTTCTCTCTCATGCTCCTTTCTCTGTCCACTCCAGTCTCATCAGTATTCTCATCTTTCTCTTAACCACTACCTGTCATATCCTATAACCTGTCACTGGCGATATGATTAAAAAAAAAAGAAATTTTTTATACTATTATAATGTGTAGATAAAGTGAAGGATCGATTCTAAATTACAATCAATATACAAATTGATCCCTCACTTTATGACCATTTCATCCTTCTCTTGCCGACTTCCTAACACCCCCTATAACTTGTCACTCTTTCTCATAACTTTCCTCCTATGTAACCCCCCTGCAAACCAGTGGCAGTAAAATGCCTTGCTTGGGGAGATATGATTATAAAAAAAAGAAGAAAAATATTCCGTTAGTTTTTAATTCTTTTTTCACTGACGTCTTCTCATTTTCTTTTATTCTCAGTTGCCACTATCGTCTTAGTTGTAATTTCGCGTTTTTTAAAAGAAATGATTAAAAGAAAAGCAAGAAAGAATCCAATTTATATCAACAAAATCATTGGCCAACATAAAAGCACGCTTCCAGCGACGTAAACCAAACAATGTAAAGGAAACATTGTGATGAACTCAAACTCAAACTGATGTCTGTATATTTTATCGCAAACAATATGGAATAATTACATATTACAAACATATCTTCTTTGGAAAAAGCACGCGAATCCGTTCCTAGAGAAGACAAAAAAAAAACCTCCTTTCTGTTGGGTGAAAATTGTGAATACAAAATCCTGATAGCAGAAAACATTCTTCTTCTTCTTCTTCTTCTTCTTCTTCTTCTTCTTCTTCTATGTGCCCTGTCCCTTCAGGACGTAGGCGATCATGGCTCTCCACGTCTCTCTATCCCTTGTGGCTCTTTGTATGTTTGCTTCTGTTGCTCCTGGCAACCCCCGCTCCGTCATCCACCAGATCAGGCCCTGCAAATATGTTATCCGCTGCCTTCTTCTGTCTCTCCTTCCTTCTATCTGACCAGTCCGTATCAGGTTCTCCAGGCTCTCTTTCCTCATTGCATGTCCCAGGAACTTCAGTTGTCTCTTCCTGGTGCTTAGCATCAATTTCCTTTTTGTTGTCCTTCTTTCTAACACCTCATCGTTGCTTGTATGCTCAGTCCACGATATCCGTAGCATCCTTCTGTAGAACCACATTTCGGCCGATTCCAGTTTTGTCCTCATTTTAGATGATATTGTCCAGCATTCACAGCCGTATTGAAGAACTGACATCACGTAGTAGTCTAGCACTCTTTTCTTCCTTTCTGTTGAGATTTTCCTGTGTGTTAGTATTTTGGTCATCTTCTGGAATGCGTCCTTTGCCATGCCAATTCGCCTTCGGATCTCCGTGTCGCACTTTCCATCTTCTGTTAGAACACTTCCTAGGTACTTAAATTCTTGTACGTGTTTGATTCTGTTATCCCCCACCTGTATTTGGCATTTTGGGTTGTATCTTTTGCTGATGACCATGAACTCTGTTTTTTTAAAGTTTATTTGTAGTCCCTTCTTGTCACTCTCCACTGCTACTTTCTGTATGAGGTCCTGTAGTTTCCTTTCCGTGTCCGCAATCAGCACTGTATCGTCCGCATACCTTATGTTGTGCAGGTTGTGGCCTCCAGAAACAAATCCTGGCGTGTCATCTAGGCTCCTCAAAATATTCTCGCTGTATAGGTTGAACAAATCCGGTGAAAAGACACATCCTTGTCTTACGCCTCTTTCTATCTTTGTGTATCTACTGAGGACGTTACCTGTCCGTATGCAGGCCGTTTGCTGCCAGTAGAGATTCTTGATTATTCTTATGTCTTTACCGAAAATGTCGAGGCTGCCTAGCATCTCCATCAATTCTTTGTGTCGTATTTTGTCGAATGCTTTCGCGTAGTCAATGAAGCATAGGTACAAGTCTTTCTTCATTTGTAATGCCCTTTCAGAGAGCATCCTAATCGTGAATATGGCGTTCCTTGTTCTAGTGTCTTTGACGAACCCGCACTGTTCCTGCCCTATCTCTGGCCTGATTCTGCTTCTCGCTCTATTCATCAGGATTCTGACAATCAGTTTTGTAATGTGACTCATTAAGCTGATAGTTCTGTGTAGTTCGCACTCGTTTGCACCAGGTTTCTTCGGCAGCGCTATAAATATCGACTTGCATAGGTCGTCTGGTATTATTCCGTTGCTATAAATTTCGTTTATTATGTCGGTAATCTTTTCTATGCCATATTCTTATAAGGCTGTCAGCAGCTCTATCACTATGCCATCTGGACCAGGTGCTTTGTTTCTGTTCATTCTGGCCATTGCAGCTTCCACTTCGGATTTTAGTATTTCCGGTCCATCCATCTCCTTGTGTATTCTCGGTTGTTCTCTCTTGTCGCAAAAGAGATCCTTTATATATTCTTCCCATCGCTGGAGTATTTCCTCTTTCTCTAATATGATTGTCCCTTCCTTGGATTTTATGTATCCTGTTGAGGAGCAGGTTTTTTGTCCTGTCAGTTCTCTTATCTCTTTATGCATCTCTGCTTTGTTGTTCCTGCTCAGTCTCTCTACTTCTGCACATTTGTTGTTGAGCCATTCCTCTTTGGCTTGTCTGCATTTGTTCCTTATCTCCCTGTGACGTTTTTTGGACTCTGCTCCGTGTCTTGGCGTTATTTTTTGTCTCCTTTGCATCATGTGGAGGATCTCTTCGGTCATCCACTCGTTTTTTCTTCTGCGTCTGATTTCCTTTGAGGCTATGTTGTTCGCTGAGGTCACCATCGCTTCTTTTAGTGAATCCCATTTTGAGTATCCTTTTCCAATTTGTTCTTCATATTTCTTTCTCACGCTGTTATTGTGTTCTTTCGGCAGCGACACGTTAGAGAACGATCTCACCCTGCAGAAAACATTAGTCTTAGCAAACTCAAGAAAGTCTAATTTTCTGATTTCCCTAGAATTACAATTATTTATTCAGCTACAAGCCTTATTATTCAACCCCAAATTATAGCTTTTTCCACGTTACAGGAATTAGAATCGACCCACTAATATCTCATTCCGAAACGCTATTCAATATGTTAACTGCTCATCCGTCTTATTATCCGAAACTGCTGCTTTAATTTTATAAATTTCTATAGACAGACACGCTACACTGTTAATGAATGTCAAATGTTTCCTGTAGATTCTTGATAAGAAATTTGAAAATAAATAATGAATAGTTTGATGCAGATAACGCGAGAGAATATTTCATATTACTCTCAAGCTTGAGAAGGATACCCATAATGAAAAATATTATTACACATACAAATTTTCCTCTTTAGTCCGGCGATATTTTGTCTTAAAATTAAAATCAATCAGCACATTTGTAACTTTTTGGTAGATCTACACTTCTTCAAATCGGTTTGAAGCTTTGATTATAACTGCAATTTATAAGTTATTAAAGTAACAGTTTTAATCAGCTGCCTAAAATATTAACAATTTTTGCAGTATTTACATTATTCTCTATTGTCTCTGTCTTTGTTCCCATTTGTATGACGTTTCTGCCGTTGGATGCTCCGGACTAATTCAGGCGCTAGAAATTTTGAACCGAACCTTTTATTACAACTACTGGGGTATATCATTCTACTTCCTTGCGGAAAGCCTCGATTGGAAGTCATGATATATCCCCCTATAACCCTGCAAGTTACTTGTTCACCACTGCTCCAGCCCGGTATTGAACTCACAACTCTAACAGTAAAGTCAGGAACTAACGAATGTCTATATCCACTAATCCATGTGTCGTTAAGAAATGTCGTAGAAATAGCAACAAAAATGAGGAAAAATCGTCCGAATAATGTAAATACATTAAATACTACCTCATCTCTGAAATATAAACAAATGGCAACAAAAATGAGACAATAGTCTGAATAATATAAATACTCTAAATACTACCACATCTCAGAAATATAAACAAATAGAATGATCTATTATTAAACGTAGTACAAATGGCAACAAAGATGAGGACAATAGTCCGAATAGTGTAAATACTGTAAATACTACCTCATCTCAGAAATATAGACAAATAGAATGATCTATTATTAAACGTCGTACAAATGGCAACAAAGATGAGGACAATAGTCAGAATAATGTAAATACTGTAAATACTACCTCATCTCAGAAATATAGACAAATAGAATGATCTATTATTAAACGTCGTACAAATGTCAACAAAGATGAGGACAATAGTCAGAATAATGTAAATACTGTAAATACTACCTCATCTCAGCAATATAGACAAATAGAATGATCTATTATTAAACGTCGTACAAATGTCAACAAAGATGAGGACAATAGTCAGAATAATGTAAATACTGTAAATACTACCTCATCTCAGAAATATAGACAAATAGAATGATCTATTATTAAACGTCGTACAAATGGTAACAAAGATGAGGACATTAGTCAGAATAATGTAAATACTGTAAGTACTACCTCATCTCAGAAATATAGACAAATAGAATGATCTATTATTAAACGTCATACAAATGGCAACAAAGATGACGACAATAGTCAGAATAATGTAAATACTGTAAATACTACCTCATCTCAGAAATATAGACAAATAGAATGATCTATTATTAAACGTCGTACAAATGGAAACAAAGATGAGGACAATAGTCTGAATAATATAAATACTCTAAATAGTACCACATCTCAAAAATATAGATAAATGGCGTACAAATGGCAACAAAGATGACGGACAAGAGTCCGAATAATATAAATACTACTCTGTCCATGGTATCCTCAGCATCCTTCTGTAAAACCGAATTTCTGCTTCCTCAAGTATCTCCTTCATCTTTGATGTGATTGTCCAGCATTCACTTCCATACAGAAGGACAGATATCCCATCGCAATCCAGCACTTTTCTTTGTTTCTAGTGAGATTGTTTTTATGGTTAAAAGGGCTCAAAAGCCGGGATGCAGTCAGTTAGTTAAATGCCATACGTGATACACGCTTAGGTAATCATGTCTCGAAAGAGACATGACAAACAGGGCAGAATATATTCCTGCAGTAGGTTGTCATTACTTTCTGCTTTAGATTGGTTGCCAATCTAGGCTAGACAATCTAATCTGTCCATTTATGGTATAAAACCCATAGCTGGATGGAGAAGAGACGGGCAAATAACTTTTCTTATAGTTATATGTGCGAAATTGAACGCAACAAATTCAAATGAAATTCAGAATCATCTTTCCGATTTTTCCTTCCGAACCAATATCCACTGCACCACAAACAGCGTGTATAAATATAATAGACACAAGTATTCACATCAAGTAAATAAAGTCTATTTCATTATTGAACGCAAACGTCAGCTCAGGTATGTTTGGTAGCAGCTCGACTTCTTATATATTCGGAGATTATGGCACCTTGTTAAGCCATAATACACTCAGTGACGTCAGTATATATGGATACTCATATTTTTATACATTAAATATAATGTTTAATTAAATTAATTTAAAATATGTAGGATTTAATCCATTTCGTAATGCATTTCGTAAAATTTTGTAAATAGATTTCTTTGAGTAGATTTTCCTGTTTGTATTCCTATTCTTCCTTTACACATACGACTTATCAGAAAATAATTTAAACACACACACCATTACACATAAACACAAACACAAACAGGCAAACACACACACACACACACACACACACAACACACGTATGGTTTGACATTCTAAGCATAAAGAAGTTTAAATAACCGGCCCAGTAGTTCAAAAATAAGTTTTTGTTTGAAATAATCGGGCAAAGGAAGCATTCCAAAAGTTGAGTAAAGTATTAACAAACAGGACAATTTCGCTAGAAACAAAGAAAAGAGTACTGAAATGCTATGTGATGTCGGTTCTTCAATATGGCAGTGAATGTTGGACAATATCATCAAAGATGAAGGAAATACTAAAATGTGGTTCTACTTAAGGATGCTGCGAATATCATGGATCGAACATGTGAGCAATGATGAGGTTTTCGAAATGATGGAAACGAAAAGGAAATTAATACTGAGCATGAGGAAGAAACAGCTAAAGTTCCTGGGACATGCAATAAGGAAATAGAGGGCTTGGAGAACCTGATACTAACAGGCCAGATAGAAGGGAAAAGAGACGGGGAAAGCAACGGATAACATGTTTGAAGGACCTAATCAGTTGAATGATGGAACGAGGGTTGCATGATGTAACAGGAGAAGGCGTGCTAAGAGCCACCAGGGATAGGAAGATATGGAGAGCCATGATTACCTACATCCTGAAAAGACAGGGCTCATAGAAGAATGGCTAAAGCAGGTTTTTAGTACAGACAGACTGACAAATAATAGGGACTGGTAGCTTAATATCTGAAATAATGGACGAAAAAGATTTAATTTCTTTTTCTATACTGTTTAAATAAACATATAATCAGGATAAGCGGAGAGGCATTTAAGCATAACCCTGTTGCGGTACACACATGTACCCTCGTACATGCACTGCATAATCGTACGTATGTAACTATGAGTCTATTTACTGATACATGAGTATTTGCATAATACGAACGAGTGTGTATTGACAAATAGGCACAGGTTGCTGTATATGTATAAATAAAAGTAGGGGAATTAATTTGTCATAAAGCAATCACTGAAATGGTCGATGCAGATGAAATCATCAATGTATTGGCAGAGTAATAAATAAGAAAATCTACAGTATCATAAATTAACCCACAATGAGTACGCATGCGCATATATATATATATATATATATATATATATATATATATATAAGTTTGTGTGTGTGTGTGTGTGTGTGTGTGTGTGTGTGTGGACATATGATGATTTTTTTTATTGAAACGTGATCAGAATCAAATGTTGATAAACTGAGCGACAGTAAAAATGCATTTATGTTAATTCCAATCCTGGTTCGTTTTTCTAAACAAGGAAATCCCCCAAACAATCAAACAAAATAAAATTTCCAATGTTACTGGACAGTTTCCGAAGATACGATTTAATTGGAACTCAAGATTATATCCACCCAATACCGATGAATCCAAACGCCATTTGTTAATAATGATTCAAAAACGAAAAAAAGAAAGAAAAGAATTACAGAAACCTATTCGTATTTCAGATCTAAATGATTTAAATCCAATGCCATTTTCAATTAAATCCACTATATGTAAACACCGAAAATATTTTTCGTTAAGATTTAATTAACCAAAAGGGATTTGTCAAAAATCGTGCTCTAATATAAAAATCAACTTACACTTAAAATTATTTACCTATGTGTAGTATTATATGGCCCCACTAAAATACCTCATTCACATAAAATAATCCGCTCCAAAAGTTAATTAATATCCATGTTTAAAGCACAAAATAAAAAAACGAATATTATATTAATGAAGTAAAATATACCCATACAACACTAAAAAGTCATCCACTCATAGATAGTAGTAAAATAAAAAAGTGTCTGCTCTTTTTTTAAAAAACCTAACATCCCAATATAAGAATTACCTAGACAAAACTAAAAAGTGACCGTTCCAAAACTAAACTAACCCACCCACTCTCCTAACCCAAAGCCGTATCTCTATCGTTACAAACTGCAGACAGACCAGCTTAGACATACTAAATTCCCATCTCACACATAACTTACATATCACATTCCCAAGAATGAATCGTTTCCACCATTTATTTTAATTTCCACTAATCTCCAGACGAAGGCCACTTGTGCTCTGAAACACGAGAATTTTTGTGTAGTGATACTATGCTTTTATAAACCAGTGTAACAACTATTACAATAGATAGATAGATAGATAGATAGATAGATAGATAGATAGATAGATAGATATAGAAAAGATATTAGATTATTACATCGGGTAATACATATTTCACCGCATATTGCGGCTTGTCAGACTCAAGTGTTATCATTTGGGTATTATGAGCTGCAATATGCCGTGAAGTATGTATTACCCATTGTAATAAATCTAAAATCTTTTCTAAATTATATTACTCTTTTAAATTAAATAAATGAATTTAACATTGAGTTCTTTTGAGTTCGTCTCTATCGGAATTTACCTGGATAGTATACCAAGTGTGCTACGTTAGAGATAGATAGATAGATAGATAGATAGATAGATAGATATGAACAGACTGAGATAGATAGATAGATAGATAGATAGATAGATAATGAACAGAGTGAGATAGATAGATAGATAGATAGATAGATAGATAGATAGATAGATAGATAGATAGATAGATGTGTGTTTATTGAGGAATTCCTCTTCTAGATTTCGGTTTAAGTTGTTAATCTCCGCTTTCAAGACATTTGCGATGTGCCTGAAAACCAGACTATAGTTGGAATCAGGCCTTGTCAGAAAAGTTACGTAGACGAAACCTTTCAGAAACGGTCAATGGTTGTGTTAGCTCGAAGTCATCATGTCAAATTTTTGAGTACGCTGGTTGTGTTAAACTGGTGATAACGCCAGATTAACGCATCCTTATTAAAAAAAATTGCGTAATGTCCTCTCACCATAATTGTATATGCTCCAGGTCCTTCCCGTGCGTGTAGAAGCTACACAAATGTGCCTAAAAATTTTTGTGCAACAGGGATCAAGTAGATACACTGTTAGACGTATGTTCTCGAAAATAAATGACTAGGCATTATACAGGGGGTTGCAGCAAAATCCAACACTTGCCAAAAAAAAAAAAAAAACGAAATAGGCAATAAAAATAAAAGTTGTATATGCAGAAATCCGACAGTTTATTTAGCAACAGTTACATACTATATTATTTTTCAATTTAAGTGACGACCATCTTAAGGCGGGCGCGAAATAAGTCCCACGCTTTGGCGAGCATTCCTTGTCCATAACGGCGAATGCCTCCACGATGGCAAATTTCAGAGAGTCGACCGTGTTGTGAGCGTGCTTGATGTTCTTGGCTCCAGAAGAAATATTCAAGGGGTTTGCAGTCCGGTGTGGAGGGCGGCCAATCCAGCGACCAGTGGTGAGGAACGCTGTTGAGCAGCCATGCTTGGGTCGTCTTGGCCTTGTGTGCAGGAGCACTTTGTCAAATATCGGATTTTGCTGCAACACTCAGTATACATAGGCACACGCATACGAACACATCATGCAAATATAATAATATATATATGTCCGAGTTTGTGTTCTGGTGTGTGTGTGTGTGTGTGTGTGTGTGTGTGTGTGTGTGTGTGTGATAAAATTATGTGTTATTTACTTTTAGGGGAAGTTTGTAACAGTTTTCTTTGCTATCATATTAAAAGAGTAAGAAATATTTCCCTAAATTTAACATCTCTCAGCCTCACACCTAGCCACAACCTCCAACATGACCACACGCGTGTGTTTGTGTTTGAATAAAAAGACAATAGGGAAAACAATTCTTAGCCAACAAGTTTCGACATCTGAGAGACAACATCAAGGCAAATGTAAGGATATAGTTTGTTCCACGTATGTCTAGAAAAAAGCAAGGAAGTCATTTTGGTAAGATTCAAGTAAACGAATAATATTAACGAATTTTTAATATAATTAAAATTGTGATCATCTTTATCCTCTTGTTTTTTTATTACACTTATATATATATATATATATATATATATATATATCAGTCATCCATATACAAGTCTGTTTCGCTGTATCACTACTCATCAGTGTAGATTGACACTTCCTCTTGCTTCTGGCCGGGATCAAACCTCGACCGATTTGGTGTCAGTCGGATTCGCTACTCCCTAAGCCATAGGTGCATGGAATCAAGGAAGGGAAATTTTAACGTGTTGTCTATAAGCAGTGTATACACACGCCAGTTACCGAAAGAACTCTATTCATTTCTGAACAGTAATGCTATCTAATTCAGTGAAATGAATTAGAGCGCTCTAGCTATTGGGCGCGTATAATGATATGCTCTAAAAAGTCTGCCTACTTCCACCTAACGCCCATAGCCCAGGGGTAGAGTCGCCGACTGACGCCATTTCGGTCGGGTTTCAATCCTGGGTAAAAAAAGTAATCTTAGTCTAACCGTACTGATGAGCTGTGATACGGCGAAACAGATCTGTCTGCGGATGACAATACTATATATATATATATATATATATATATATATATAATGTCAGTTAATGCTGAATGCACCGATTCCCGTTCGATTACAGATAAGCGTTGTCGAACCTGGTCAATACTTAAAAAGCAAGGCATAATGAACATTATCTGATTATAAAACCGTTGTTAGCGATGCACCTTGTTCTTTACTTGTGCGTATAGGAAATAATAAAAAATACTACAAAAGTCGGTGATGCGATATTTTCATTTTTATTTTTATTGAAAAGGCAAAATCTACATAAAGAAACCCACATCTGTGAGATGATCTCCAAATGCTAGAAAAATATTTCTAAACATTTCAATAATAGAGAGTCAAACAATATATAGTTTCAAATGTCATTCACTGGGAAGTGTAAACCGTTCTTTGGTTAAAGTTCGCAAGCTATGAAAGCTCATTAAACCAGATTTTTTTAAGGCCTTTCACATCTTGGTGGAACTTCTTGATTGACTAAGTGTTGAGAGGTGTAGGTGATCTTACAGCGCATGCGCGATGGTGAAACTATTTAATCCATATTTGGAGGCTTTGTATACAAAGTTTACCTTCTACTAGATGAGTTGCCACTCATGACTATAGGACCTACTCTCCCCTACTATTTATCCATGAAAACATATTTAAAATAAATGCAATTCTCATACAACTTCCTGCCCAGATACAAAAATAGACTTAAGCTAAATATAAAGACATTATCAGACAGATGTGTTATTTGTGACACATTTGTCTCGAAAGAGACATCACTGACGGGGCAGAAGATTTTCCCGCAGTAGATTGCCATTACTATCTGCGGTAGACTGATTGCAAATCAAGGCAATATAACGCAATCTGTCATGCTATTTAACCCATAGATTGTGGGATTAATATATTTCCCAATGGTGTTTGCACGTAAGTGAATGCATCAAATTCAACTGGAATTCGAACTTGGCTCTCCGATTTCTCGTTGCGAGACGACATTCACTGCACCATAAGTCACATCCTTTATACGAAAGAGACAGGATATAAATCCAATAAAATAAGTGTCACCATTGCCACCATTAACCATCACATTGCCACAATTAACCATCAAATTACTAACATTAACCATCTCATTACCACCATTAACCATCATATTACTAACAATAACCATCACATTACCAACATTAACCATGACATTGCCACCATTAACTATCTCATCACCACCATTAACCATCACACTACCAACATTAACCATCACATTATCAACATTAACCATCACATTGCCACCGTTAAACATCACATTACCACCATTAGCTATAACGTTACCACCATTAACCATGACCACAACCCAATACTTTTCTGTATTCAATATAAACGAAACTTTAAGAACTGTAAAAATGAAAAGGAAATGTGTGCAAAAATAGAAAAATTCGACTAAATAAAAACAGTTATGGCGAAGTAAAGCATAACTTTCAGGTAATATGAAAAAAAAAATATATGTCTATATATAAAACGCAAGATGTTTGTGCGTGTGTCTGTCTGTCTGTATGTCCTTTATACAACTCCACCATTTTTATCTGATTCTCACCAATCTTCACATTAATATTTTTAAGCGTCCGGCCAGATCATGGGCTAATTATTTTTTTCCGATTTCCCCCCGATATCGGAAATCGTTACCCCGATATCCGATCAGGTCTGATCAAGATCAGGATTTCAGGCCTTTTATCGTAGTTCTTGCTACAGAATTTGATCTAACTTGGTAAAATTATAGTTCTTAGTGTCAAACATTATTAGATCTTCTCAGACGACTCATTTCCCCGAAATGAATGCCCCCTGATATTCTATCGAATCTGATCAAAAACCAATATTCAGCCATCAATATGGCTCATTTTCTCCAATTTAACTCCCGATGGGTACGATAAGTTTTCATGGACTTACTTAGATTAGTTTATCCTTGGATGACATTTTTTGACTCCGATAATTGAAATCGATACGCCGATATCCTATCAGGTCTGATCAAAATCAAGTTTTCAGCCCTTTTATTTTGGTTTTTGCTTCGGGATTTGCTCTGAGTAGATATAATTGTAATTCTTAGTCTCAGCCATGATACCATTTACTCAGACGACTTATTTAACCTTCAAAATTCAGTTTCCGACTAAAAAAACTTATTTGATATCGATACCAGGAAATCAAAATTTATTTGGCATCGATACCGGAAATCAAAATTTGACTTGCATCCATTCATTTTTCTTTCAATCTACGGTTTTGCTTTGACAGGAAACAATATTGCTTTTTAGTCTTTTGTGCCACCGTCTTGAGCTCTAGGACCATGGATTAGATTTAAAAGTTTCATTACAGCCGAGCAACACCGTGCTATACTGCTAGCAAGATATAATACGGGAATATAATTATGGCAGTAAAATGAACGCATCTTATTCTGGTTGAAATATGTATAATCTTTATTGAATACGTTTAGGAAAAACGATATTTCTTTATTGTATGCAGTAAATGTTTGCAATGAATAAATTAGGCCTCCCGGATTTGGATGACAAAAGTTGAACAAACATGAATATACAAATAAGGAATTAAACAGACATATACAAATACGTCTATCTATACATACATATGTGTGTGTGAGTGACAGTATGTATGTGTGTATGAAAATTTACATTATACTTGTCCAAATATTAATACAATTGACACTAGAAATATGAGCCGTTTCATTGGCATACTGATGTCCCCTCTCGCTTCTTGTCAGTCTTATATATATATATATATATATATATATTAAAATATATATATATATATATATATATATATATATATATATATATATATTCGAAACGGCGAAACAGAAGAAAAATTACATAGATCAATGCTTGAATAACTGCGAATACTGAGGAATATTACTCGGTTACACTCAAATATTTTTCTTTCCTATGTCTTTTGTATTTATATTATTTACATTGTTCGGACTGTTGTCTCCATCTTCTTTGCTATATTCACGAAGTTTCGGCCGTTGTACGCTCCGGCTTTCTTCAGGAGGAATTGTAAACCGAAACCTTTGCTTCGATCACCGGGGTATATTGTTCTCGTTCTATGAACCATGCCTTTTCAGAATATCTCAGTTATCTTCCTTTAACTCAATTCTCTAAATTATTTGTTCAACACTGCTGTGGCCAGGTATTGAACACATAACACATTGGGTCGTGCCACTGATCTAACCAGCGCTTTAACGCTGGGCCATGTGTCTCTTAGACTTTTTGGTACTTATGTATGCTGTGGATACATCCATGAGCCATTTTATAGTTCACCAGTAGAATGCTTAACTAATCAGGAAGCTCAACATATTCAATGCGACGTGTATATTTTCCCGAGTATTGGCGATGAAATCCGATTCTGGAGAGTGTCATATTCTGAGGTGATAATCTTTGACGTTGATTCATTGAAGTGATTACGTGCGGCGAGAATACTCTATATCCATATATTATGGCGGACATGGTCAACAGATGACAAAAGGATACTCTACATCCAGGAACGTTGTCAACATTACCTTCAGTCCCTTACTTTGTGACCATCATGGACTGTTGTTGCTATATAATATACATTCGGGAGATTGATTCTCTGTTATAATCAATACATAAACTGATCCCTGACTTTGTGACCATCATAGACTGTTGTTACTATATAATATACATTCGGGAGATTGATTCTCTATTTAAACTGATCCCTGCGCTTTATCCATAAATTATGGCGAATTTTACCAACAGTGTCTCTTGTATATATTTCTAAATAAAATTTACTTTGGGCTTTTTTCTTCATGGATTGCTACAAGAATATAACAGGCTATCATTATTTTTAACACGTATATTTATTAAGCACTGAAAGTCTAACATGCTACAGATTTACATTATTCACTTTGTTTCTACTGTTGTCCTAATCTTTATTGCCATGTTTACGACGTTTCGGCAGATGAACGCTCTCGCCTTCTTCAGGGGGCTAAGAATTTCGAAACGAACTTTTGATTTCGGTCACTCCGGTATATCATTCTCATTTTATGTGTGATGCCACATCTGGTAGCTATGTAGTTATCTCCCTTTAACTTAACTTTCTAAGTTATTTGTTCACCATTGCTGTTTTTCAGGTACTGAAATCACAACTCTTTCTTTTTTTCAGTCACTGGAACCAACCTACGTCTATATACACTGGGCAATGTGAAATTTCTAGCTGGTGCGTAAAAAGGGCAAGAAACGTCGTCAGTCCTGCAATAAAGTATGGCAATAAAATATGGCAATAAAGTTGAGGACAACAGTCCAAGCAACGTAAATAATATAGATTCTACCTTTTCTCAAAAGTATAAACAAATACAAGTTAGAATCGGCTCACCGATTTCGAATTCCAGTTGAATACCCTGCATGCACTTAAGCACTGGCACCCTTGGGAAAGGTATTAATCCGTCCCTTCTCTCCAGTTATGGATTAAATAACAAGTGTAGGATTTGGGGACCCTGCCATTAAAAAAAAACAAATCCCAATGAATCTTGATACTCGAAAAGAAAAATTATGACTAGACACAAAATTTATATAAAAACAACATTAAATTGTTTAAAGAAAAAGGTATTACCATGAATAAATAAAATTTAGTTGGCAATAAATGACCCTCCAAGGTTGATATGCCATAAAACAAAACAACCAACCAACATAGCTTTTAAGTCTTCCGTTCAGGCTTCGAAAAACATTTTAGATAAATCTTTTTGTGTATCAATTTCTTGAAATGCATTTTCCACGTAATTTTTAAAATCATCAACACTGCTTGGTTTTTGACTGTAAACGTTGTTCTTGAGTACTCTTAAAAAGTACGAAACTATTAGGAGTCAAGTCAGCTGAATGTTTTGGACAATAAATTGGACCACTTTCACCAATCTAGTTCACAGTGATTGTTTTATTAAGATACTAAAGACGGCTCTTGAATAATGTGGGAGAGTCCCATCTTGTTGAAAACAATCATCACAATTATAATAATATAAACGATGCACAAACTTATTGCAGCTAATCTCGACCTACGTTTTCACAATTCTATATATATATATATATCTATATATATATATATATATATATATATATATATATATATTTAACATTATTTTTTCATGGATACTCGTATTTGAGTGGATTGTCTGTTTATATATATATATATATATATATATATATATATATATATATTTATATATATATTCTAAGCATATACTCTTAAATATAAGAGACAATGAATGTCTATTCTGTTTAATCATGAGCCGTTCTAAACCTCTTATTTTGGCTTTTATATCAGTTGAAAATAAAGTCAAATATTCTCCAACATTTGGATAATTTTTTGTTAAGTTGGTTCTAAGCTTTCGGCTCGCATGAGCAATCTTGAGAGAGGTCATTAAGACCGTAACACAATAACATCCACCATCAGCGACGATTTATTTTGTGTTGACATAAAATTCCGCTAGGCAACGGCCTAACGGAGTCTTATGTCAACACATATTAGAACCAAATTAATAAAAATCATCCAAATGTTGGAGAATTTTTGTCTTTATTTTCAACTGAATTTAGAACGGCTCATGATTAAACATAATAGATATTCATTGTTTCTCATATTTAACAGTATATTTTTAGAAATTATTTGCTGCCTCGATACACTATATACATATATATAAAACGTTTATTACCATCATTATTAACTACCTGATAAGATATTGTTGTTTTAATGTCGAAACAAAATATGTAATTTCCTAGTAGTTTGTAGTTTGCACATGTTCTAATGTAATAATTAATAATAGTAATAATAATAATAATAATATATATTTCTTACATATATTATTATCTTTATTATTATTATTATTATTATTCTTTTTCTTATTATTATTATTAAACCGTACATTATAATTTCCACTGGCCTTAATACTTTGAGAAACTTATTTTGAAAATATCTTTCCCCCAACAAGAATCAAAACTGCATGCTCCCAACCCCGGGAAGATACCAACCCCGGGTCGTTTGATCTGATCTCTTTTGCCACTAAACAACGAAATATATGATGGTAGACAAGAATCAATTTAACTTTTAAATAGATGTTCTCTTGGTTCTATTTTTATTATCGAATGATAAATATTTCCTCAATTTTTACCGAATTTAAACAAACTCAAACGAAGACAATATTACGAAATTAACGTAAATTGACGAAATTTGCATTAGCTGACATATTTGAATTTTTTGGTTGTTTTAACGTTATTATTTTTTTGATGTTAAAACAAATCAAAATTCAAATATGTCGGTTAGTGGCAATTTTTCGAGTTATATATATATATATATATATATATATATATATATATATATATACTATCTTGTTAATACTTGATTGTGAACAAAATATCAACAATATTTGGTAAACATCCCCTTATTTTCAAAGACTTCTCTGCATCGTCGACCACATGATCGAATTAATTTATTGCGAAAATCAACATTAATTCCCTCCCATTTGTTTTTCATAAACTTCCATAGATGATCCTGGTTTTTGGGGTTTCTTTTCTGAGCCCTTTCTCTAATTATCTTCTAAATATTTTCTATTAGATTCAGGTCGGGGCTATGGATGGCCACTTCATTAGGGCGATTCCTTCTTCTTCAAATAAAGCCATACCCTTCTGAGCCTTGTGGCAAGATGCATTGTCCTGCATGAAAATAGGAGATTCATAAAGATTATGGTGTAATCTTGGTACCACATGCTGTTGAAGAAGCCTTTTGTAAATCTTAGCATTGATATTGCCATATACGCGGATTATAGGGCCAACTTCTGCAGATGGAATCATTCCCCCACACTATTAGGCTGCCGCCAACACACTTAACGTCTTTCTTGACACATTGAGAAGACAGTCTTTCACCTGTTATACGGCGTACGCAAGTTTTGCCCTCAGAACCAAATATAGTAAACTTAGACTCGTCACTGAAACGAACTGTATCCCATTGTGCCTCAGTCCAAACAACATGTTCTCTCGCATACTCCAGGCATGCCCTTTGGTTTCGCTTTGAAATGAGAGGCTTCGAAGCTGGAAAACGGCTATGCAATTGTGCATTTTTTAACCCGTGGGCAACCGTTTTACTTGGCATCTTATTATCTGTCTCTGAATTAAATTTAAGGGAAATTAATGCACTGGTTTCAAAAATATTTTTTGTAGATATTCTTTCAAAAAATATTTTTTGTAGCTATTCTACCAATTCTTCGATCTTCTCTTTGCGATATTTTTGGAAGTCTGACGGTTTTTAATTTTTGCATCTAACAGTTTTTTGGTTTTATATCTGCTAATTAACACGATGAACGACACTTTTAGATCTATGAAAAATATTAGAAGTTTTTGAAATTTACTTTTTCTCTTGATAGTTAGCGATAATAAGCTTTTTTCTTCAAAAGAGAGTGTGTTGCGTGTAGAAATTGCCATAGTGCATAAAAATAAAGTCATAATGAGAAATTAACTTTTGCTTATTGTTGAAAAGCTCCATCGAGTTTTTTTAACAATGTAAATTAAAAGTTTATGCAAATTATTAACACCGTTCCTTAACTTTTGCCCAGTAGCTTATTTTCTTTATTCCATTTAATCTTTATTAAAATAAAAACTATTATGTAAATTTTCGTAACTTTGTATAATATTTTTACTTTAAACCCTCATCTTTATTCGGTAAAAATTTCATTGCTGATCATGCAATACTTTTTAAGTAATACACATTTATGTCTTTGTTGTTTCAGTTCCTTGTATCATGGCCGCTACTATATATATATATATATATATATATATATGTGTGTGTGTGTGTGTGTGATTACAATGGAATGTTGGCCTGATGTATTCCGTATGGTTAACTGACTTCATTTGTCCTCTTTTCTTGATACCAGTTCAATTTGCTCGTGGCAGATGTTTAAAAGCTATCGGGTCTTCACTTGACACAGTCAGCGGTTTGAATCATAAAATAATTGTCCTCTTAACAACCTGCTGATAACGTTTCAACGGACAGGTTTGTGTCTTCAAGTTTTTTTCAGAACACATCGGTGGATTATTTATGTCAGGAGACGCACAAAATCTTTCAGGCTCCCAAAGGAATCAACCACAGTTTTTTCTCTCAATTAACATCGCATATGAAGCACATTTAGCCAGTCACTAGTTTATCGTTATTTTAATTGCAAAGTTTCAGTTGAGCTACATCAACTTTTTCTACTCGCTCGAACAGCGAATATCCGTAATCCACCATACACAGGTTCAACCATTATCTATTATACATATTCTTAAAATTATTACCGATTTATATAAGCTGGCAGCGATCTCATTCAGTTACTTTCTACGTTTAGTGACTGTCGGGCCTTCTGTTCGTTGAACAATAGTATATATTTGTTTATACTTCTGAGATGAGGTAGCATTTACACTATTTTAATTATTCGGAGTATTGTCCTCTTCATTGCTGCCATGTTTACGACGTTCCGGCATTTTCAGGTGCTAGGAATTTTAAACCGAAGCTTTTATTACAAACAACGGGGTAATTTTAATCATTTCATCCTAAGCAAGGCGGTACCGCCACTGATGCGCAGGGCTCTACAGAAGATCAAAAGTTTAGGCAAGAGGAGAGCGAAGAGAATGACTGCCCAGCTACAGTGGGTGTCAGAGAAAGAACAAGAGAAGGATGGAAACACAGGTGTGAAGACAGTTACTATGTCAGAGTGAAAGAAAAAGAAAATAGAACAAGATAGACAGTGTAATGTAGAAAGAACTGGAGTCGATAAGAGATGGATACTGATCTTGCATTTAAATCCCTGGAGATTGTAGCCGCCAGGAAAGCAAGAATACGTAAGAGAGATCCACAGGCGGGAAGCGCGGGGAAAGAAGCTGCAGGAGTAGAATTGACGGCTGCATTTGTTTGATCTAACTGTAAGTGGGTGAGACCTTGTTGCCAGTCTAGTGGCGGGGTCACCAGTGACTTAAGTTCGTCGGAGCAGAAGCCGTGAACTTGATTTCCAGTGACTTGATCCAGTGACTTGATCCAAAGAGTTGTGAGTTCAATACCAGGCTACAGCAAGGGGGAACAAATAATTTAGAAGAGGTAAGTTATAGGAGATAACTCATGACTACCAGAAATAGCATCACGCATGGAATTAGAGTAATATAACCCACCGATCGTAATAAAAGGTTCATTTCGTAATTCTTTGCACCTGAAGAAGGCTGGAACTTACAACGACCGAAACGTAGTAAACAGAACAGTAAACATGAGGATAATAGTAAATGTAAATAGTGTAAATAGAATATTATATATATATATATATATATATATATATATATATACCCTGATGGAGCACTCTGGAAGAATGGTAGACGTTGAAAACCAGTAGCTACTCTGACATCTACGCATCATTCATTCATCAATGAATTAGAACACTCTAATGATAATATACACGCTAAAACGTCTGACTCCTTCTACCGAGCGCCCGTAGCTCGGAGTTAAATTTGCCGACTGACGCCAATTCGGTCGGTTTTCAATCCTGGGTAAAAAGGCAGTCGGCTGTCTAACCATATTGATGAGCTGTGATACAGCGAAACAGATCTGTCTGCGGATGACTATATATATATATATATATATATATATATATATATATATATATATATATATATATATATTATGCGATGGGTAAATAGTCAACATTTTTTTAATTTCATGCATGCATATTGTTTGATTTAATTTTGTCGACGTCACAGTGTAGCAAGTTCAGTTGAAAGATAAAATCGCCATGACGCCATTGGCTTCTCCAGAAATTTAGAAACGGCATGCTGTACCGGTTGGAATTTGTGTTGGATGCTCCATACGAACATAGCAAAGTGTCCGTTTATCAATAAGAGGACAGCGCAGAGGATTAAAAAGAATCGGGTGAGTTTAATGTTGATTACGAAGGATAGCGACATTCATCTTCTCACAGGGCCTCAGATTCAACAGAAAATGCTATATCAAGTACATTGAGGAGCTATTGCTGACCTGGGTTAAGAGGGTGCCTGCTATGAGACCCTCTGCCTGAAAACCTTTCCAGTCATCCTATTTCCATTTTATATGATAGGTATTTTATGAATGACAAACCTGTTTGTATAAAAAGTATTTTGAAATTATTAAGGCGAATAAATTGAATTTATCACTCTTTTTTGAAAAGGTTTCCACTTCCAACATAATATATAAGGGGTCAATCAGTTAAGTGCCATACGTGATACACGCTTGGGCGATTATGCCTCCAGTGACATGACTGACTGGACAGAAGATTATCCTGCTGTAGGTTTCCATTACTTTCTACGGTAGACTGGTTGCCAGCCAAGGATATAGAACCAAATATGTCCTGTTATTAGCCCATAACTGAAAAGAAAATACTGATTAATACCTTTCCCACGGGTATTTGCGCGAATGTAGAGATTTCAACTGCAATTTGAATTCGGCTCCCTGATCTTTCGTTCCAAGCCGATATCCACTGCACCACAATAAGGTATAAAATATTTTTCAAGGGCTTTTGCTAAAAGAATACTAACGAGGTTTTTCAGTCCAACATTTTACTTGGATTTTCTAACGATATTTAACACTGCATGGAATGATATAAAATTTGACGTTTCAGGATATTTAATTCTGACATAAAAAACCTTAGTTGAAAGTTATCAAAACTAAATATAAACTTGGACAGAGAGTACTCGCCTATGTTGCTTAATATATAATTAGAAAACTCAATATATAATTAGAAAACTCATCGTATCATATGTATTAACTATATTCTTTCTTACTACTAACTATTCAAAATATTTATATATATATATTCAAAATATATATATTATATTTATATAACTATTCAAAATATATATATATATATATATATATATATATACATACATATATATATACATATATATATATACATATATATACATATATATATATATATATATATATATATATATATATATATACATTTAGTATATCGAGGCAGCAAGTAATTTTCTAAACATATGCTATTAAATATAAGAGACAATGAGTATCTATTATGTTTAGAACGGCTCATGATTAAACATAATAGACATTCATTGTCTCTTATATTTAATAGCATATGTTTAGAAAATATATATATACATATATACATATATATATATATATATATATATACATACGTGTGTATGTATATGTATATGTACATACATGCATATCCAGATACCAAAAGCATTATTCTTTTTGAAGTGTGCGTTTACTCTGGTGGCCAAATACAATATCCACGTGAGTTACTCAAAGACATAAAAGAGATTCACATATTTTTAAATTCATTTTTATATTTCCTGGCCAGACAAAGAACTATTTTTTTGTTCTTTTAGTATCTACTTGAAAATCTCATTTAATGTTAAACCGTTCTGTGAAAGTTCTGCTAAAAGTCTTGAAAGACATTGAACCGGAAACACATGAGACATTAAAAACCACACATTGAGTGCTAATTCTTTGCGATATTTCGCAGAATAACTTTAATCGATTTTTTTTCTCCTAAAGAAGTTCAAGATATTTTAATCAAATAGTATGTTCTTGATTTGTCTGTGAGCAAATAAACGCTGACGGTATGAATCTTACAAATTGTACCAAATGTATATTTACTTAGGTTATCTAACCTGCAAACATTCCAACAGACGAGAGGTTGCTAGTATACTGATGTTCCTCACGATTTTTACTTGGCAAGTTTTCGGAAGAGTTTATTTTCTCACCTCTCTTAGTTCTGACATTCTTATTTCGTTCCCATCTTTAAATTTACATAAGGTCAATTCATCCTCATTCGATTTATATTCTGTTGGTAAGGAAGAAGTTCCAAACAGGCAGCTTCTTCCCAAGAACGATTTCTTTGGGAGACAGATTTCCAAAAAACATGCCTCCCCGATCACTAAGACCTTAAATTTTTGTAATGTAGCGCCAATTCTAATCTCTCCTAGATATACCTATCATATACCCTTCTTATACCCTTATAGCAATTTTAATTAAATTTAGAAACCCTTATATAATATGAGAAAAAACATTACTTTTTTATGAACCTTGTTCGGTCAGAAATAGGCTTACGGCCTATCACGTTGAATATACCGGTTCTCGCTCGATCACCGAAGTTAAGCAACTTTGAGCCTGGTCAGTACTTAGATGGGTGACCGCTTGGGAATACCAGTTACTGTAAGCCTTTAGTGACGGATGTTCATTGTGGTGCAGTGGATATCAGCTCGGAAAGTGAAATCGGTGAGCCGAGTTCAAATTCCAGTTGAATAGCCTGCATTCACTTAAGCACTGATCTCCTTGGGAAAGGTATTAACCCGTCCCTTCCTTCTAGTTATGGGTTAAATAACAGGGTAGGACTTGGGGACCATTCCCAATGAATCGAAAAGAAAAATGTTGTAAAAATAAAATAATCTTACCCCAAAACATTGGTTATGAACTTAAATGATCCTATAAGGATTGATAGGTCGTTCAACATTGAAACAAACAAAACATCAGTCAGAAGTTTAGTGGTAGCAGCTCGTCCTTTATAACAGTGAACCACATTTTAATATTATCTGTCCAATTTTGATGATTTTTCCGTTTGTTACATGGCAAATTTTCACAAGAGATTATTTTTTTTACTTCCCTTAGTTCTGAACTTCTTATTTTGTTTCCATCTTAAAGTTTACACAGGGTCAATTCGATTTATATTCTGTTGGTAAGGAAGAAGCTCCAAACAGGCAGCTTCTTCCCGAGAACGATTTCTTTGGGAAACAGATTTCCAAAAAACATGCCTCCTCGATCACTAAGACCTTAAATTTTTATAATATAGCGCCAATTCAAATCTCTCCTAGATATATTTATCATATACCCTTCTTATACCCTTACAGAAATTTCAATTAAATTTAGAAACCCTTGAATAATATGAGAAAAAGACATTACTTGTTTTAAACCTTGTTCAGTCAGAAGTTTGGTGATCACAGATCGTCCTTTATAACAGTGAACCACATTTTAATATTATCTGTCCAATCGATTCAGTCAGCTATCAGTTCGTACAGACTCATTAAATGGATTAATTACTGTTTGCTTGTGTCCCGCTGGCCTTCAGTATGTCTTGTGAGTATTAAATTATCCAATTATTCTTTTCTCACTATGTTTCCCAGAAATTTCAGATCTCTCTCCCTGATCAAAATTTGTACTTCAAGCAAACCGCCTGTACACGGGCAAGAAATGAGTTCAGCCTATATAGATAGAAAGAGGTGCAAACCAAGGATGTATCTTCTCACTAAATGCATTCAACCTATGCACAGAAGTGAGAGAACTAGAGCCATGCCAGAATTTTTCATTGACCGTCACAATCTGAACAATATAAGATACGCAGATGATGCAGTGTTGATAGCAGAAATAGAAAGGAAATTACAGAAGGCAGCTAAATAAGGGGAAATAAAGAATACATATAAACTACAAGAAACCTGAATGCATGGTCATCAGTAAAAAGAGAAATCCAAAATGCAAGATCAGGGATACTAAAATCAAGCAGGTACAGAAATTTAAATACCTGGTAGTGTTCTGAGGACGGAAAATGCGATACTGAGATTCGATGTCGCATTGGCATGGCCAAATATGCATTCCAGAAGCTGAGTAGAGTATTAAGTGACAGGAAATTTTGTACGTATAAATTTTCGTTTAATCTCAAGTTTCCTTAAAATGTCCTTAAATTTAGTTTCTATGTCAAACCATGGAGTTCCGATAGAACTTTATCTCTATCACCTTTAATCTCTTCATCTGTGAAGAAAATGTCCAGCATTCGCTGCTATATATATATATATATATATATATATATATATATATATATAAATGGTAAAGAA
Organism: Ascarosepion bandense; assembly: GCA_037127315.1. Taxonomy (NCBI): domain Eukaryota; kingdom Metazoa; phylum Mollusca; class Cephalopoda; order Sepiida; family Sepiidae; genus Ascarosepion; species Ascarosepion bandense. Next base: position 10,839,898 of record JBBBDQ010000266.1, read on the forward strand.
TTTCTAGTCACACGAAGAAGGTCACATGATACATTTGTTTAGAAATTACACACGACACGATGTTGACTAATGCTTATTATCTTACTAGCAGTATGGCCCGGCGTTGCTAGGGTGTAATGAAAGCTTTAAAACTAATCCATGTTCCTGTAGCTCAGACCCTTTCGACGTTTGCACGAAAGACTAAAAAGCAATAGTTGTTTCCATTTAAAGCGAAACCGTAGACTGAAAGAAAAATGAATGGATGTAAGTCAAATTTTGATTTCTTGGTATCGATATCAAATAAGTTTTTTTCGTCGTAAACTGAATTTTGAAGGCTAAATAAGTCTTCTAAGTAAATGGTATCATGGCTGAGTTTAAGAACTACAATTGTACCTACTTAGAGCTAAAAACGAAGCAAGACCTAAAAGAAAAGGGCTGAGAAAATACAGACATACAGGCAGATAACCAGACACACACACAAACATCTTGCCTTTTATATATATATATATATATATATATATATATATATATATATATATTATCAATTTTCTGCACTATTGTAAGAACTGCAACCTTGAAATTTCTGAATATCGTTTCTTATGTCTTTGTCTATGAGTGTATGAAATTTGATTAAAATCGGACCACTCCTTCTATAACCCGATTTTTTCGATTATCGATTTTCGATATTTATCGGGGGTTCCTCGACAGGAAATCTAGCTAAGAACACTTATAGTACAACTGTGTAAATTTTCAAAAAAATCGGTTCAGCCGTTTCGCAGTCTATAGGTAGCGGACACACATGCACAGACACACACAAATACATGCACACACACACAGACAAAGTTTTATTTATAAATAAGTTTAGATTAAATAATTTCATGGAACAATTTTTTCGTTCTAGGTATCGAACCGCGTCAGCATTTATGCCTTCTAGCGTTTATTTCATTCGACACGCTTATTTCATGAATTTAACTTTCTCACCGACAAGACATTTTGTATTTTTTATTTAATCATTTCTTCCCTAGTGGAACGCCACAAGTGTGCATATGGTTGCAGTGAGAGACAAGACTGGATACATGGGGTATCGAAAAAAAGGATAAAATATGAACGGGATTCAAGTAAATAGAAAATGGTAATTTACGTCACATTTAAATTTTTGGAGATTGTAGCTATCAGTGAAGCAATAAATGGAAGGGAATTCCATGTGTGGGAAGTTCGAGAAAACAAGCTTTTGGAGTAGAAATACCGGTTGCATTTAACTATTTTGACGGTAAATGGGTGGACCATAAATGCCAATCTTGTAGAACGTTTAGATTTATGTAGACGGGCCACCAGGGGAAAAAAGCTTTTCGGAGAACAGGTCATGAACATATATTTAGAAAAGTCAGAGGGAAGCTACATCAACTCATTGAGAATGTTACTGCAGTTTAGAAGTCAAGTCAAGAGTGATTATATTACAGATCCTACTTTATGGCAACATTTGGCAAAATTATTCAATGCACGCAAGAATGGTAGTTATAAATGTGAAAGATATATTCTGACGAGATGTTGAACTCTCAGGTCGTCCAAAATCAGCAGTTGTCCCAGAAAACACTAAAAATTCCACAAACTCGTTTTGGCCGATCGTAAATTGAAGTTCCTTCAGAGTTGTTGAACATATCAGAAGACAGTGTATTCACCATTTTGCATGAACATTTGCCAATTAGAAACCTGTGTTCAAAATAGGTGCCGTGTTTGCTCACAGTCGATCAAAAACAACAAGGCGTCGACAATTCAGAGCGTTGTTTGCAACTGTTTCAACGCATAATCAAGGTCCTTTTGCATAAATATGTGACAATGGATGAAACATGGATCAAGCACTTCACTCTGGAGTCAAATAGGTAGTCAGCTGAGTGGACACCCGCAAGCGAAAGCGAAAGCCGTTCAAACTGACCAAAGATGCAAACCTTAGCAGGCAAGTTTTCCGATCTCCGTAAAATTGGAGTAGATAGACTAAACTATCGCCCGGTTCACACTCCACCCACGTCTATTGAACAGATGAAGAGGCTCATCCTTTGTTCCCTGTTTAGGATGTGGTTTCCGGCTTTCTCTTTTCCAATCTTTTCACTCTTACGTAGCCCCCTGCACACCAGTGGCCTTACCGCCTTGCCCGGGGTGATATGATTAAAAAAAAATATTGGGATGCGCAAGGTATTTTGTTCATCGGTTACTTTGAGAAAGGAAAGACCATCAATAGCAAATATTATATAGCATTATTAGTGTGTTTGAAGGAAGAAATCACCAAAAAAGAGTCACAAATGCGGAAGAAAAAAAAATGATCTTACACGAAAACATTGCACCGTGTCACAAGTCGATCGCAACGATGGCAAAACTACATGATTTTTTTTTTTTTTATAAGCGTTTCACCCCGAGCAAGGCATGTCACTGCCACTACTGTGCAGGGGGCTACATAGAGTGGAGAAAGGATGATTAAATATAGGAAATATCAGAGGGTGGGTGATAGGCGGGTAAGGATACCGAGAATGAGGGTTGGGTAGATGGGAGTGTTCAGAGAATAATTGGGAATTAGTGTGATAGGAGGTGTCTATTGACCCTACATTTAAACACCTGGAGATTGTAGCTGTCGGGAAAGCAGACTTGTGGAAGGGAGTTCCACAGGCGGGAAGCGCGAGAAAAGAAGCTGTTGGAGTAGAATTTACGGTTACATCTTATTTGTTTTACACTTCTATTTGCTTCCACATCTATCCTATTCTCAATATCTGACCCTCAGCGACTACTGACTGTTTGTAGATCTCAAAAGAACTCTCCAGTAAAAGAGACTTTGCTCCAATGAAGAAATGATATCGGTAACTAAGGCGTATTTTGAAACCAAAGACAAACATTTCTACAAAAAAGGCATCGAATTGTTAGAGAAGCGTTGGAATCAGTGTATCACTCTAGAAGAAGATTATGTTGATGAATAAAGTTGAATGTTGACTAAAAGTTATTGCTTTATGAATTAGGCCTGGGATTTATTGTGTGATATGTTATATATATGAAAAATATATTAACGACTTTTAAAATAAAGTAAGAATTATGACGAAAAGTTCAAGAATAAATAATAACTTTTTTAAAAGTCACCTGTTTTCTTTCATCGTTAATCACTAGAAACGCCATCTTAGAGAAAAAGTGTTAGGACTATGATTCATTATTAACACTTACACACAAATACACGTGCAAACATTTTTTTTTTCGTTATTTGAACTGATGAAGCCTAGAAAGGTGAATCAAGTATTCAACTATTTACAATTGAACGTTTTCCATTTGTAAAATTTCTTAAAACTTTTCTCACGATTATATATATATATATATTCCTTAAAATTTGGTAGGGTAAATTACAATAGAGACAAACTGCAAAGAGAACTCAATGTTAAAATGTATTGCTAAATTTAACATGAGTATTATATACAGGAAATAAGAGTCTTTTTACAAATCCATTGGTAATAATATATTTCGCGACTTTAGCCGCTCCTCAGACCAAATCCATGTATGATTTTGGTCTGAGGAGCGGCTAGAGCGAAATATATTATTACCAATGGATTCGTAAAATTATCTAACTTTAGTTTCCTCCCTCTCTCTTTCTCTCTCTCTATATATATATATACACACACACACACACACACACACACACACACACACACACACACACACACACACATATATATATATATATATATATTGAAATAGGATAATGAGTGATGTGTTATGCAAATGTGCGTGTTTGTGTCCGTATACCTGTGTTTGCGGAAATACATCATTTTTCTGTATGCGCCAGTGTAAGTGTGTATAATCTTATGTCTTATGTATGTTTGTAAGCGTGTATAAGTTTATGTATGTTTGTGTATATGCGCATGTATGTTTTTCTTTTGCGTGAGCCTATTTGCGTATGTTTTCGCGTGAGTGTTTGTGTTTCTATATGCGCGTTTGTGTATGTGTTTAACTATGTACGAGATTGTGCGCCTGATCTTTATAAGTTAACGTGTGCATGATTGCATTTTATAGATATGTATCTATTTATGTCTCTTTATTCGTAAATCTATGTGTACGTATGCGTGTATCTTCTGTTTATGCAAGCGCATATATATGATTTATGTATCCATCTGAGTGCGCATTTGTTGCTCTCCATGGATATGTATCTTTCTCTATGCGTGCAGTTATATTTTTTCTGCTTTATATATATATATATATATATATATATATATATATCATACCGCAGGTGTATGTGAGAACGAGATAATCTATATTTAAGCGCATTTGTTAAGCTTAGGTGAACATGAGTTCATATGAGCATGAGTAAGCGCGCACGGATCTATATTAAACAGGAAGTCAGTTTCCTAGATTTACACTTTTCATGCAGACTCGGATGTACAAAATTCGTATGAATGAACATTTCCAGTACAGACTGATTCATTCTTATTCCGGCATGAAGAATATTTCCGAAATTCTTAAAAGGCAACGACAAATAAAAATTTCGATATCAAAGAATTTGGGAACAATAGCAGTTAATTTTTTGAATTCAGGATATTTGCCACGAAATCTGTTGAAATCATTTCATCTGCAAATATAAATGAAGACACTGAGGTTCAAAAATAGCAAAAAGAATGGGTCACGATGTTATTTGATAATAAAAGAAAATGTAAATTGGTAATGGTAAATGTAATTTGATGGTAAAAGGAAATGTAATTTGATGGTAAAAGGAAATGTAAATTGATGGTAAAAGGAAATAAGTTATGACGCGTAGGTAGACTAACAGCAGCTTAAAACAAACGTGAAATCAGTGAGACAATCTTTAAAGCTGTACAAAGATGGCTAGTCATCTGTTTTTAATCATTTAACCCCAATCAATGCAATAAAGCCAACATTCACCGGACAATACTTCAACTTCAACTTCATCACGCATCTTACAATAGTGCAGAAAATCGATAATATATGTATATAAAAGGCAAGATGTTTGTGTGTGTGTCGGTTTATCTGCCTGTATATCTGTATTTTTCAGCCCTTTTATTTTATTTTTTTGCTTCGGGTTTAGCTCCCTAGTAGGTAGAATTGTAGTTCTTAGTCTCAGCCATGATACCATTTACTCAGAGGACGTATTTAACCTTCAAAATTCTATACTGCTAGTTACTCATAATTTGTACATCGTTTTATGATAATGAGATGATAGTGGTCGTTCTTCACGATCGAAGATGATCATTTTTCTTCACTCATTACTACTCGGTATTATGAGTGCGGCTAATCACTAATTTTCGCTATGAATTTTCTGCTGCACTGTGGGACTGGAATGTCTGACTGAGAATGGAAGCCTGACTTGTCCTTCCTTCGCTTTTTGCTGCAGTTTATTGGTACGTTGCACTTTTCTACGCCCGTTTCTTCCCTAAATTAAATAACAGAACAGATTTTGTTCAATATCCTAGGCTGGCAACCAGTCTACCTTAGAAAGTAATGACAACCTACTGCGGGATAGAATTCTACCCAGTCAGTCATGTCTCTTGCGAGGCATGACCGCCCAAGCGTGTATCACGTATGGCACTTAACTGACTGAGTTTGTAGACGATAAATATATATTGTTGTTATTTTTTTTATATAAAAATGAATATGCATATTTTTTATATTTATTTATTAGCATTTTGTTATAATAAAAACATTGTTAGTTATTTTAACTTGAAACTATATTGCTTGTAATTTTAAATAAAAAAATAATTTTCTTTTTAACATTAAACATATTTATATAGTATCCTAGAGTTTTGATATTTGCTTAAGTTTCACTCTTTTGCCATGGATGAAACATTAATTGCTACCATCCCGTGTCAGGGTGGACTAGTGAATAACAACAAGAGATGGTTATACTCTCCTAAAACATCCAATATCCTGATCAGAAGCCTTTTTGCTGAATCTAGTTTATATACACCAATCATTTGGAAGAAATGAAGCACGCAAACTCACTACTAAGTCGTAATTGATCAAGTGAGACAAGCATGCTAACCATTACACCACCTCAAGGTGTACAATGATCTTTTTCAAGTGAAGTTTTGATGTGGTATTAGACAAAAACTAACAGGCACCTAGGGAAGATCGAAAACATTACTTAATAGTAACTAATATGGCGAGACGAGCTTTCTAATCATTACACAACTTCAACGTGCATGGGATTTTCCAAGCAAAGCTTAGATATGACACAAGGCAAAAATATGGAGCTCCTAACGACGATATCGATATGCTCTATTATATTATTAGTAGATAGTAATCAGCTGAAAGATTTACCGTGTTCTATATGAGCGGTTTTTAGATCAGGTAAACCACCAAGATAATGAGACTTAAATGAATACGGCCATATATCAACTTATATATATCCATTTAATTCTATATCTACTAATATGGGTTTATCTTGCATATATATATATATATATATATATATATATATATATATATATATTATATGGAGGCAACAAATACTTTTCTAAGCATATACAGTTAAATATAATAGACAATGAATGTCTATTATTTTTAATTATGAGCCGTTCTAAACGTCGTATTTTGTCACCAACATTTGGATAATTTTTTAGTAATTTGGTTCTAAGCTTTCGGCTCACAAGACAACCACACTCTTCCGTAGACTTACATGTCACCTTTCTGTTCAGAGTAAAATTAAACAACATTTCTCAGAAAAACACAAACATGTAGGTAATATCAGACAGATTTTAGTCAACAATACAATAATCCTTACTCATACACACAGTAAAAAGAACCTTTAGATATTGGAGGCCATGTACATTAAATCCAAACAACCCACACTTAATAAAATCACGTGTAAATCTGGCCATACCACATTTGAATACATGGTTCTGTTGTCATTTCGCGCTATCATCTGGTTTGACGTCATAGAACCGCATTGCAAATTTTAGAACTGAGTTTGTTGTTTTTGGTAACTATTGCCGTTGCCTCGCGGAGTTTTATGTCAACACAAAATAAAATCGTCGCTGATGGTGGATGTTATTGTGTTACCGTCTTAATAACCTCTCTGAAGATGGTTCATATTTAACGGTATGAAAAAACATATATATATATATATATATATATATATATGTATACAATAATGCGAAGAAAGGACAATGAGAAATTTACTGTTCCATAACGTTTATTTTTTAATTTTAGAATGCTCAGTACGAAAAAAGAGTTAATTATTATTGTAATAAAATTAATTTAACACTTTTGCAACACAGAAATTCCCATGTTTCAGATTCATATTTTTACTTTGACTTCATCTTCAAGCGTTCGTTTTGGAGTGCCTAACGGAATTTTTTCCAAAGATGAGCAAAATAATTTGCTACGTCATCTGTAGAATTTAGTTTCAATAATACTAAGTATTGACAGATAGATGGGGTCGCTATGGGCTCTCCTTTGGGTCCGGCGCTTGCCAATATTTTTGTGGGCTTTCATGAGGAGAGAATACGCAGTAGTTAATTTCATCCTTAATTTTATTGTCGATATGTGGATGGCACTTTCTGTTTATTTGAAAATGAACTTGAGTCAGACCAGTTTCTCTCGTTTCTAAATAATATCCATCCAGCACTGAGGTTTACTGTTGAGAAAGAATCGAATTCTCAACTAGCTTTATTAGATATCCTAGTACATCGGACAACTTCGACTTTTCTCACCTCTGTCTATAGGAAACCAACATTTGAGGGATTATATACGCGTTGGGATCCCTTTTGTTCTAAAAAAAAGTAAGTTAAACATTATTAGAACCCTAGTCCACAGGGCGTTAATGATGTATTCTGAATCTTTCCTAGATGAAGAAATTATTTTTGTAAAGGAAACCTTATGTAGGTTAGGGTATCCGCCTGACACTGTGCATTCGGTCATGTGTAACAACATTTTTGAATTCAAAAAGGATAAACTCATTACTATCAAAAAATGCACTGTTTATCTTAGACTTCCCTGGATTGGATCAAAATGTGAAAATGTGTAAGTTTGGCTAGACAAATTTCATCAGATGTTCATTGTTGTTTTTTCTCTGCTGAGGTAAGTATTGTATTTCAAACCCGACCCATGTTATGTTCTGCACGCAAATGTGTTCTTCCTCCACACCATATTAATTCTATAATATATCAATTTAAATGTAGTTGCGGAGTTGACTACATAGGAAGAACATCTCAGCGTCTCGGCATGAGAATTAAACAGCACGTTCCAACTAAAATCACACTTTACTGCGAAGTAGATCCGTCCAGAATATCTACGGTTCCGCTATTTGTGAGCACCTTATAAAGCATAGAAAGTGTGCTGCCAATTTTAGTGTTGATCGGTTCACTGTTGTGTCCCGATCTCACTCTTCATTTCATCTTAAGGTCCTGGAAGCTTTGTATATCGGGTCCCGAAAGCCTGCGTTGTGTAAACAGCGTGAGTTGTTGGGATTCGATATAACTAGCCTCTAGCATTTACATTTTTTCCATCTTTCTCATTTTCATGACACAGTTTTTTTATTTTTTTAAATTTCGATTAAAATCTCCCGTAGAGGCCTGAAGAGCGGGAACGAAACCGGTTGCTTCGCTTTTTAATATATTTACAATGTGTAACATTAAGCTGCACACTTTCATTTCTTTAATTAAATTCTGTACTTACATAATTAGTTTCATATATATACATATATATAGGTTTAAATTGAAGGTATTTTTTAAAAATGTCTTTCTACAATTTCCTATCAATTGTAGCGTCCAGCAACGTTTATTTTTTGCCATATCTAGTAAGCCCGTCCCGCCATACCTTTACGATAGCCCAACACGTAATGATCCTCTTTCTTTGGAACTTTCCTTGTCATTTTTAGCTTTGATATATTCTGCGAGTGTCAAGTTCTTTAAGTGTTCTTTCATCATTATATGGCCCAGAAACTTTAGTATAAACATTCTTTTTGTTTCCAAATTCTTTAAGATTTCTCCGTTCATTGTATTCTCAGAAATCCTCATATACAAAGCCATTTCCGCTATTTCCATTATTTCATCAGTGAGGAACTTGTCCCGAATACAATAGCGTATAAAAGGATTGATGCAATATGAGTTCAGCACTTATTACATTTTCTGTTTCAAAATATTTGTTTCACTATTTAGGATGCGTTTTTTTAAATTCAAATGCGCCCTGGGATATCGATGTTACATTCTTTCTCATCTGTTAAGACATGGAATTGCTGCAAAAATATTAAACTATTCTGGCAATAGTTCTAATTCTATAAATTGTACTTGCCAAAAGTTCTAGCTTTAAATTCGGTTTTATTTCCTGCGAATATCAAAATATTGTAAATAAATCTAACCAAATTAAAACGAGATGAAAACAAAATCTATCTATCTATCTATCTATCTATCTATCTATCTATGTCTGTTCATATCTATCTGTCTATCAATCTGTCTATTTCAGTCTGTTCATTATCAATCTATCTATTTCAGTCTGTTCATTATCAATCTATCTATTTCAGTCTGTTCATTATCTATCTATCTATCTATCTATCTATCTATCTATCTATCTATCTATCTATCTCAGTCTGTTCATTATCTATCTATCTATCTATCTATCTATCTATCTATCTATCTATCTATCTAAGGAAATGTTGAAACATTTCCAAATATCATGTGTCTTTGATGGATCGAAGTCATCTCCGAATATATAAAATTTTTAAACAATACACAGTTGGTATTTAGTCATTTATCTAGGTACATATGTGTGAATATCTCTGCAAAACTATATATATATATATATATATATATATATATATTTTAATCATGTCACCACAAGCAAGGCATTCCACTGCGACTATAGTGCAGGGGGTTACACAGGGCGATAGACGAGTTAGAATATATATATATATATATATATATATATATTCCTTTTTTAAGTGTGATATTTTCTTAAAAATTCTAAAACCTTCTTTCATCTGTGTGCCTATGTTTTTCATGTGCTTATGTATGTGTGTGTGCGTATATGAGTATGTGAGTGTGTTCGTATGTATCACATTTTGTCTGTGGGTGTCTATCAAACTTGTGTTTATTTAGCAAATATTCCTTCGAAAATATATTGCCAAAGATTGTCGTAATTCCAGACAAATTGCTCGCTGTGTGGTCCCACATTTGCTTTCCTTTCATTATCTAAATTCATTTTCTCAAATATCTGTTTTTGACTGATCGTTGCAAACTGTCAATGGCTATGATTGTTATTGAAATAGTTTTATGTTGCCGTTTAGATATTCTTGAGGTAGAAAGTCAGAGAAATGTAGAGAGAGATAGAGAGAACGATGGAAGGAAAGAAAGGGATCATTTCCATTTGGGTGACCGGTGAATTTTGATGGCATATTTGTGTTCACAATTTTAACTCGTATAGCCGGTGTATAATTATCATTAAGAAAGTATCACTATTTACTTGCAAAAGTCACGCTGATCCGATACTTTTAAGTTATCAAAATAATAATAATAATAATAACAATGATAATGGGAACAATAATAACAATGTTATCCACCTGGGGGTCCTTGACAAAATCCAACGGAGAATCTGTAATGTGATCGATTTAGACTTGGCAGCTCGGACACAGTCACTTTCTCACCGGCGCAATGTGGCTTCCCTGTGTATCTTCTACAAATATTTTCATGGCTTCTGCTCAGATGAACTTAGCTCACTGGTAACCGTCATAGAACAGTAGCAGTAAAATGCCTTCCTTGGGGCGACACGATTATAAAAATAAAATAAAAATAACGTTTTTAGAATTGTATTTCGCTTGGGAATGACTTGCTATCGATAGATTTTATATAAAACTAAATAGTTTACATTTGACCATATAACTCTCAACACTGATAGACACGAGGAGTTATGAAAAACAATATGAAATATAGATGTTTTATTTAATTTAAATTTATTAAGAACTACAAATTCTAGATAGCCATTATGGTCAACGTCCTGAAGGGAGACAGAATATAAAAAATGAATAATGAAAGGTGGTTTGGATAAATTTCTTCTTGATGAACACATCGAGTGTAATCGAAGTAGAAGGAAACAACATGTAACTTATTCTCTTCTTCTATGGACCCTGTCCCTTCAGGACGTAGTCTATCATGGTTTTCTACGTTTCCCTATCCTTGGTGGCTCTGCGCACGCCTTCTCCTGTTACACTATGTAATCCTCGTTCCGTCATCCAACTGATTAGGTCCTTCAAATATGTTATCCGTTGCTTTCTCCTGTCTCATTTTCCCTCTATCTGGCCTGTTAGTATCAGATTCTTCAAGCCCACCTTCCTCATTGCCTGTCCCTGGAACTTCAGCTCTCTCTTCCTGATGCTCAGTATTAATTTCCTTTTTGTTTCCATCATTTCCAAGTCTTCATTGCTCACATGCTCGATCCATGATATTCGCAGCATCCTTCTGTAGAACCACATTTAAGTTGCTTCAAGTTTTTCCTTCATCTTTGATGATATTGTCCAGCATTCAATATCATATAGAAGGACGGACAGCACGTAGCAATCCAGTACTCTCTTTCTTCTTCTAGCGAAATTCTCCTGTTTCTTAATACCTTACTCAACTTCTGAACTGCTTCCTTTGCCATACCAATTCGCCTTCGGATTTCTGTGTCGCACTTTCCGTCTTCTGTTGTAACACATCCCAGTTATTAAAATGTTTGTACCTGCTTGATTCTAGTATCCCCGACCTGTTAAATGCTAGAACATGTGCACGACATAGAAAGACGAAGAGAAAGTGTTAGTGAGCAAAACGATAGATGTTGAAAAGAGGCATGGCGTAACAGTAAGAGACATGAGAGATAGAGACAGTGAGAGAAAGATTAAAATTGAAAGAGAACGGTAGTTATGAAATATTCATTCTGATATTTGATCACTGAAATACATATTTTTGAAAATGGGTCATACCAAAACTACAGAACCCATTCATTTCTTCATGTGAAGAACGTTTGTTAACGCTCATCATCTTGATTCGAGAGGAGATGGAAAGCGATGTCCTTTGGTTTCAGAAGAATCATTAATTATCCGAAACCACAAGAGCTAGAATTGTCTGCATCTGCAAAAATAAAAAAATAAAATAACCAAATAAAATAAAATATCTTCCATATTCAATATTATATATTTTAGAAAGATGAAAATATTAACAGAATCTATAAGATTCCTGATTACATTGCTGTATTAAATTCTGGAAGTAAAGGAAATTATGATTGGAGATGGAAAAGAGATAACTGACTGGAACTGATAGATGTTCTTTAATTTTTATGAAAATGTCATCATCGGCTATAAAACAAAAATAATGTCTACTATTCGTACATGAAAAGAAAGATATAGGCATATTTTGCGTTGCAAAACATTTAAAAAAATAGGTATGTAAATTTAAAAAATGAATAGAAAACAAAAAAGATTTTGAAATACTAACGGAATTCATAATCAGCGGTAATCATCAATAACTCAGATCAGGCAAGAATTACAAAAGCCATAAAATTCGAAAAATGGATCGATGCTTGACCGCACATAAACCAAGATACGGCCATGAAATTATGGTACAAAAATATAAGCTGACTTTCTTTAATAAGTATGATATCGGCTCGCTACGAGAAATCGGGGAGCCAAGTTCGAATTCCTCTTGAGTTTTCTCACTTACGCGCAAATAACCTTGGGAAGGTATTGACTCGACTCTTCCATCCAGTTATGGGTTAAATAACAAGTCAGATTGGGTTCTATAACCTTGGCTTGCAACCATTCTATCGCACAATGTAATGGCAACCTTCTGCGTGATATTCTTATGCCCAGTCATTCATGTCTCTTTCGAAACATGATCACCCAAACGTGTATCACGTCTGGCCCTTAACTGACTGACTGACTTCCGTAATAAATATATTTGAATTTAACACACTTCGAAGCAAGAATACCTACGTACATTAGTATTACATCAATACGTCCGTAGCTTAATAAAAATAATATTTAGAAAAGTCCATGTTCATACACTTAATTCAATCCTGAGTATTTGTCTAGCAGATGGAAAATTATGAGGTGAATAATTAAAATTAAATTTCTATTAAAAACTGGCAAAGAATTCGAACGTATTGTTCCTGAATTGCATTAATGTGTATTTTAAAGAGAGTGTTAAAATTTCTTAGTTTGTCCAAGATGAGATTTCCATAAAAATCATTTTTAGCACGATTTTATGGAGAGTGGTTTAGTAAAGAACCTTTCCAGTGACCATTAAACAGAAAATTAAAAGGAGGAAATCGATTTTGACATAGAAACACATTTCATAATCTATCGAGTTGTGAATATTCTGCAAAACTAGGAGCAATCTTGTGATGTGTAACATTCATGCCACAATTTCAAAAATATGAATTTATTTGTGAAAAACACATATATCGCTGAATATTTGTTTAATGTTAAAAATAACTCTCTGAGACATAAATTAATGAGTGCAATATCGGTAATATATTACCTTAAACAGCAGAGGTAATTGACAGATACATGCGGCCGTAGGTAAGGTTAACAAAGAAAAAGGGTGGTGGACAAACATATCCGGCCGTAGATGATATCAACAAAGTGCAAATAAAAAAAAATGACAACCGGTTTGAAAGGTGATGGCCAGCAATTATATAGTTGGCAGATACATCCGGCCAAAGATAAAACCAACCAAGGGCTAGGGTGGTTGAAAGATATATCCAGCCGTAGATGGCGTCAACAAAGCGACAATCCGAAAAATCAAAATTACGTTGGAGATTTAAGACTTTAAAAACTCTAGAATTTTTAGCTGAAGAGACAGAGACTGGCTAAAGACCCCCAGACTGCCTCTTCGTGTGCGAGATCTCTCTTAGGCTGTCTTCCTGCTCCACACAAGCATCACTGAAGAGAATAAAAAATATAGGATTCTATCTTTATATATATGTGTTTCTCGTGATCCGGCGTAATATAATGCATATCATTACGAATATTTCAATTAGAAAATGTTCCTCTTTTTGATATATGTGCGCAGTCCATTTATGGCTTGAACGAGCATTACTCTTTTTTGTAGCTTTGAGAAATTTTGCATTTTGCATTTTTGCTATCTCTGCTAGTCTCTGTTTTTGTAAGCCAATTGAAATACTCGTTACGTTAGTTACTCACTGCATCCCTCTTTCTTTCAATATACCACGTGATTGTCAATTTCTACGTGCACTCATTCCTCATTGTGTAGGCTAGAGATTTCAACGGTATATTTCTGATTCTAAGTATATATTTTTTTGCTTTTATTTTCTTTATGAAAGGAACTGGTTGGTACCTTGCCCCTGGTTGACGTGGGTGACGACACGAAGAAATTTACAGATGTATTGTATATGCTGTGGAGTTGCATGTAAATTATAAGTAATTTTAAGAAAATTTATATTGGTTGCACTAAAAGGCCTTTTAAGAAAAGTTCTATAATCATTCTCCATTGTTCAGGTTGAAGAAGCATAGGTACAATACTAAGCTTTCGGACTGTGTGTGGATGTTTAAGAAAAGACATAGTCGAAGCTCAGATGTAAGGTGGAAAATATTGAGGAAGGTTGATGGTTGCAGAAGTCGTAACCACTCTTGCAGACACTGTCAAAAAAAAGTTGGTGATTGCAACGTATTTTTTTATAACCATATCGGCCCAAGCAAGGCATTTCACTGCCACTGTTTTGCAGGGGTTTACATTAGAGGAAAGTTATGAGAAAGAGTGACAGGCTATAGGGGGTGTCATGAAGTGTGTAAGAAAAGGATGAGAATACTGACGAGAGTGGAGTGGACGGAGAAAGGAAACCTGAGAGAGAGGATGAAGGTTAGTGAGATAGGAGAGGACTATTGACTTTATATTTAAATTCTTGGAGATTGTAGCTGTCGGGAAAGTAAGTAAATGGAAGGGAATGCCACGAGCGGAAAGTGTGAGAAAAGAAGTTTACACAAAATCTACTTTTTTGTGCCAAACGCTTAGTCAAGATAACAAGTTCTAATTAAAACTCTATTGAGCTCATCAAAACAATTATAATCATTACCAACGAAATGTTTGCTTACTTTCATTCATTTGACTTTTGAAAGGAGGAGAGAAGGCTCGAAAATTTACACATGTTGTAGCAGGGTTTCTGGTTTATTTAAACTATAATAATTTGTTTTTTACAAACTGAAATTAAATAAATGTCTCTCAATTTGCAGAATGTTCTTCTTTTTGCTTTTATTTCTTTTTCTTCTGTCGCATTTCTTTTTCTTTCAGTTTCTTTCTTTTCATTATTGTCATTAATTTGGAGTTTTTCTTTTATTCAGACAAACCAAACTTTTTAAATCGCTACAGATCAGCTCCGTATTGAATCAGAAATGTAATGCTCTAGATTTGTAACTTAAATTTTTCATTGGTTAAAAAGTCAGAAAATGTAACTGTGTAAAGCACATCTGTTGGCAAACTTTATTTAGGCAATTTTCTGGAAACGATCAAACTTGTTTCTCTTTTACAAATTTTCAAAAATCAAATTTTATACATGTAACCATTTTTAGGGGAAAGAAGCAAGACAACATGAAAAAAAGCTTTTGTGTGACATATTTCATCCTTTAGGATTTCTTCGGACCCTATGTATGAACTTTCATTTTGGTAGTATTTTTACAACAATTTGAACCTCAATGCAAAGTTGTACACAAAAAACATTATTCAGGGCATTTTTACTAACCACCTAGACTCATTTACCCGTTAATTATTTTTCTATAAGTTTCCAATTCTTTTTTATGGTATAATTTTTTTATGGACAGAAGTGTTCTGCTAAATGAATGATCTGAGGTCTTAACCAAATGCAGGCACTTTAAAAAAGACCTCTTTGCTGATACGAGCAAGGATTATATTTGATTCTTTCATAGATTTTTTTAAATCTTCGTCTCCGGTGGTTTGCAATCTCTCTTTTGCTCCTACTATCACTCTTTAACTTCCTGTGATCTCGTATATGGAGTGTTATTTTGCTGTATTTCCTACATAGTAACTGACGATACCTAACGTTGGAAAGCCGACTTGTATAGTGTACCAGTAATTTTTGTCTTAATATATGTACTTTGCTCTACATATTCTTCATCGATTTTTTGTCTTGAGGACATTTTTTCTACATTGAAGCGATCGGTCTGTGCTATCATTCTTTCTCTCTCTTTCTCTTCATATATATATATATATATATAGCAGCTATTTAAGGTTTTACGTTATGTTCTCTGGGTACGGTGTAAAATGCCCGTTCGAAGCAGTTATCGTATAGAACACTCTCGCTGTTGGTGTTGTTTAAATTTCGTCCCGAGCGCTGTATAGCCCTCAGGCATTTTCGCAACAGGTTGCCAATATCTGCTGCGTTTACCAGCCAAGGCTATACAACCCAAACTTTCCTGTTATTTTAACGCATACTTAAATGTATTAGCGCGTAAGTGTATGCAGAGCATCAACTGGAATTCGAACTCGGCTCCCCGATTTCTCTCTCCGAGCCGATATCCACTGCACCACAACGAACATCCGTCAAGAACCGCTTACAGTACCTGGTATTCCCAAGCGGTCACCCATCTAAGTACTGACCAGGCTCAACTTAACTTCGGTGATCGGACGAAAACCTGTCTATTCAACGTGATATTACCATAAATATCCCGTATTGTATTTATCTATAAATACCATCGGAATCCACTCTCCTCTCTTGAGTTATGGATTGATTTTGAAGACTTTTATCAGTAAAGAATACTCATTTTTAACACAAATCTCCTTATACGAGGGTCATTCAATAAATAAGGCGGATTTTTGGGTATAAAGGCTTCTAATACAGATAGAAGATTTTTAAAAAAAATTTTCCCATCTGTGCACAAGCTTCCGTATTCCCTCAGCGTAAAAATATTTAGACTGATGTCTCAGCCAATCGCTCACAGCACTTTTGACTTCATCGTCACTTTCAAATTTCGTGCCTCTCGTTAACGCTTTCAAGGGACCAAACAGGTGAAAGTTTAAAGGTCTGGGCTGCAAGGGGAATGAAAGAGCAGTTCCCAGACCATCTCGTTGATAGTCTGCGCCGTTTGGGCTGCTGTGTGAGACCTGGCGTTGTCTTGATGCATGACAACTCCATGTGACTGATGACCCCTGTGTTTGTTCTTTATATAGGCTCAAAGTCCTTGCAACGTCATCCACTGTCACTCTTCTGTCAGTCTGAATGTGATCATTGACTAATTCGATCACCTAAGGAGACTTCACTTCTGTAGGCCTTCCAGAACTGTCTTCATCCTCAACACTGCTCCGTCCTTCTTTAAACCTTTCAAAAACCAAAAACTGACCTCTGTTAAATCCTGGAGTATGCTTCTTGGTCGGCCATCTTTCTTAATCTCTAAAACTCACAGTAAAAGGGTGGGACCTAGTTGCTAATCTTGTGGCTCGAGGAAATTCATATACAGTGTGTACCAGTGAGATAAGTTCATCGGAGTAGAAGACATGAAAGTATTTGTAGAAGAGACACAGGGAAGCCTCATTGCGACGGTGAGAAAGTGACTGTATTTGAGCTGCCAAGTCGGGATCACTCACATTACAGATTCTCCGTAGGATTTTCTCAAGGACCCCTAGGTGGATAGCAGGATCACCCGACCAGATATAGCAGCAGTAATCAATATTACAGCGAACTTTAATTTTCAAAAAATACCTGCAATTCATATAGTTTTCATTTACTCTTGAACAAATTCTTCTCATGTTTAAAAAATAATCACTCGAAGTAATATAAAAAAATTATCACTTTTTTTCTATTGAGAATTTTGTAAGTGGTTTGTTCGTAGCTGTTTACATGCGGGGTTTTTGTTATGGTGAAACACATATTCCTTAGATAATGGACTTTCGCTCCTATATTAATAAGAGTTAACAGGAAGTTAACTCGAGAAGTTCTTGGCAAGTTCTTAGGAGTTCTTAGAAGTTCTAGAGAGTTCTTTAGAGTTCTATTGGAGTTCAGTAGAACTATTAATTAGTTCCAGTTTGGACATAGTTGGACTAAAGCAGTTGATATTAGTCGGCAATTAGCTGAATACTAAGGAGTCAGCTTACTGTGGAAGATTACCAATTTCCTAACATTTTGGGTGCGTTAAGACGATTAGCAACCGACATAACACGATTAGCAACCGATATAGTACGATTAGCAACCGACATAGCACGATTTCACATGAACTTTAACTCTGATTTTCCTGGAGAGAAATTTGAAAAAAATACATTCAAAAAATTGTTAAAATTTGGCAATTTGTAGTAGCCAATATACATTTTCTCTCCGAATAGTCTCATACAGGACACCTGGGTTTTCGTTAGGTCACCTTTTCACCTCTTAACCTAGGGTTTTTTACTGTTTTATCAATCAACTGCCAACAGCTTGCCCGTTGTACAAATTAAATGTTGTTCCTCACCGGACACCTGTTTTGTTTTTATAATTTCAATCTCTGTGAAACAGTGCTCGATATATAATATATAGAGCTGTGAATATTTGTGATACTACCGCAGGCCGGACTGCTGCCCGCAAGCCAGATCCTGGTCGAAACGGCACCAGATGTTACGCCTCAGCCTGGCTGGATGTCTGTCTAATGTGACGCTCGTTCTTGCCGACGTTCGTGACGATCCCAGTTGTGACACTGCCACCTTGTCGCGGCGATCCCGTGCGATGATGTCGCCACCAAAGCTGAACTACAGGACGTATTTTGCAACAACGGACCACTGTCCCACGTTGTGATTAGATCCCAGAAGTCTCGTCGTGCAATTTCAATAGTCGTCCCTCTTAGCCGGTCCGGACACTGGTGTACACTTATGAGTTGAAAAAAAAAAAACACCAAAGAAAAATTAATAAAATAAATGAACGAAGTCGAACACGCCTGGAGAGCTACGTAGAATATCTTTGTATAAAGAAAAAACAATGTCTGTCTTTTCCCAAGAATACAGTTGTCGAAAATGATATACAATCGTCGAAAATGATTTTTTACAACGGAGAGAGAAAGTTCGCCAAAAGCATCAAAGCTTCTAATCGTTAATTGAAATGTTTACTCTAAGTTTTGTTAGCGTTGAAATGTACTTCTAAAACAGCAAAGTTCTTTCGGGTTCTTGACTGAATCTGACGGTATGTGCCGAATCGGAGCGGCCGCTGGCGGAGTGTGTGGGGGTACTGACGGCGGTGGCGCTCTGCCCAAAATCTGAACAATTAGGTCTCCAACTGAGCATCTATTTTTATAACCAATTTCGATCCTCTCTGTGATCTAATTAAAATGTAAAATTTAATAGGAAAAATCGATTTCCTAAATCCAAAATTAAGATTAAATATACAAATTTATATTAATAATAAAACTCTGCTTAAATACAAAAATATTCTGTACAAAATAAGCATCCCACCCCTTACCTACTCTTCTAGGAAATCCAAAGGATATAGTCTAGACGCAAGATAATAAAAACTTACATTCTAACTGCTAATATTAAATCTGTCTAGAAAACTCAAAGACACTCCTTAATCAACCATATTCACTACCCACACCAGTTTCTTCAAAATTCTAACGGTCAATTCACAAGACTTGTTTCCTTATCACTAACCCCCACCAAGACCCCAAACACAACTGACCAAATATAAGAAAAGAGGCTTTCCATTCCTATCCATACCGCCTGATGAGACATTGAAGTTTCAATGTCGAAACAAATGTACTATTTGTAGTGTATTCATAGATTCTGTACATGTTCTAAAATATAATTTATAATAAATATTCACAACTCTATATATTATATATCGAGCACTGTTTTAAATTAATGTTTTGGACATTGTAAAAAAAATTTCTTCGTTCTCTATTCCCTCGGATATATATATATATATATATATATATATATATATATATATATATATATATATAGTGATGAACATCCACGTATACTGTCTTAATATGTATAGGAAAGAATATTAATAAAAAGTTTTGGATTTAAAAACGTACTTTTTTAAACAGTTGGTTTACCGAAAATAAACAAACGGACGTGCCGCATGCTGATTGGTTTATCGACACCACGTGATGTAAACAAAAAATATTCGGACGCTATCGAAAAATACGTTTCCAATTCTAATTTAAAAATCACTTGTTTCTGATGAAGGACCGAGGACGGTCTGAAATATAAAAATACAATAAAAATAAACAAATACTGTTTAAAAAAGTACGTTTTTAAATCCAAAACTTTTTATTAATATTCTTTCCTATATATATATATATATATATATATATATATATATATAATTTTCGCGTTTTTGCAAAGTATCTGTTATGATTTATTAAGTGAAAGTATTGACCATGTTTGATTAACTGTCTTTACTATTCTTTTGGTTTGCATGGAAAACTCTTGTCCAGTATTATGGTAGCGGACAGTTTCGTGTAAGACAAGTGTTAAGATATGCTTCCAGCACAAGTGAGAAAAATACCATCTCTTGCAACATGACGTTTTGGATTTGTGAATAAGCAGTGTGATGTAATTCTGGTTAGAGTTCCTTTTCGACAGGAAGGCATGAAATCCAGTTTATACATTGATACCATCTTAATTTTGTATTAAATCAAACTTCCATTTACACTCTTTCTCTTTAACGGAAACTTTATTTTTGTCTTTTTAATATTTTGATAAATATCTATACCTACTATTAAGGCTGCTAATAAACTCTTTATAAATCCTACAGCCATTAATAACGGTGAATTAATAATTAAATTGAGATTTATCTGCTGATTATGACGTTGTCATCACAATCATATATAAAGCGATATTAAAGCCATTAAGAGATTCGCAAACGAAAATAAGTCCTGTCCAGTAATATTAAATGATGTTACTTTTCAGAAGTTCACAAATCACTTTTCAAAAGCAGATCATAATTAAGTACAGCACTGGTATCATCCGTAAATGATAAGTTATTAATGATCCATGATGCAAAGACAGTTATGTGTATTTAAAAGAAATTATATTTTATTTTAATGAATAAAATTACATGATTCAAATGTTTAGGCGCCAGATATGTATTTATTTATTAAACTTTTACTGCATAATCAAAGCGAACGTTTTCAAATTCCATGGTTTTTGGGGAGGAGAGATGGAAAGAAAACATATGGGCAATAAAAATGCACAAGAAGACGAAGAAGAAGAAGAAGAAAAGAAGGAAGAAGAAGAAGAAGAAGAAGAAAAGGAGGAAGAAGAAGAAGACGAAGAAGAAGAAAAGTAAGAAGAAGAAGAAGAAGATGAAGAAAAGAAGGAAGAAGAAGAAAAGACGGAAAAAGAAGAAGAAGAAGGAGGACGAAGAAGAGGAAGAAGAAAAAGAGGAAAAAGAAGAAGAAAAGACGGAAAAAGAAGAAGACGGAGAAGAAGAAAAAGAAGAAGAAAAGGTCGAAGAAGAAGAAGAAAAGGAAGAAGAAGAAGAAAAGAAGGAAGAAGAAGAATAAGAAAAGAAGGAAGAAGAAAAGAAGGAAGAAGAAGAGGAAGAAGCAAAGTCGGAAGAAGAAGAAGAAGAAAAAGAAGAAAAAGAAGAAGAACAGAAGGAAGAAGAAGAGGAAGAATAGAAGGAAGAAGAAGAAAAGACGGAAAAGAAGAAGAAGACGCAGAAGAAGAAAAGGAAGAAGAAAAAGAGGAAAAAGAAGAAGAAAAGACGGAAAAAGAAGAAGACGGAGAAGAAGAAAAAGAAGAAGAAAAGGTGGAAGAAGAAGAAGAAAAGGAAGAAGAGGAGGAAAGGAGGAAGAAGAGGAAGAAGCAAAGTCGGAAGAAGAAGAAGAAGAAAAAGAAGAAAAAGAAGAAGAAAAGAAGGAAGAAGAAGAGGAAGAATAGAAGGAAGAAGAAGAAGACGAAGAAGAAGAAAAGGAAGAAGAAAAAGAGGAAAAAGAAAAAGAAAAGGTGGAAGAAGAAGAGGAAGAAAAGAAGGAAGAAGAAGAAGACGAAGAAGAAAAAGAGGAAAAAGAAGAAAAGGAGGAAGAAGAAGAGGAAGAAAAGAAGGAAGTAGCAGAAGAAGAAGAAAAAGAGGAAGAAAAAGTTCAGTATTTTTTTTTTATAATCGTGTCGCCCCAAGCAAGCATGAGAGAGAGGATGTAAGTTAGTGAGACAGGAGATGACTATTGACATTTCATTTAAATTCTTGGAGATTGTTTGTAACTGTCAGGAAAGCAAGTATGTAGAAGATAATTCCACAGGCGGTAAATGCGAGAAAAAAGGCTGCTGCAGTAGAATTTGCGTTTACAATTTATTGCTTTCACACTAAAAGGGTGGGACCTAGTTGCTAATCTTGTTGCTCGAGGAAATTCGTATATAGGGGGTACCATTGAGATAAGTTCATCGGAGCAGAAGCCGTGAAAGTATTTGTAGAAGAGACACAGGAAAGCCACACTGTGTCGGTGAAAATGCGACTGTATCCTGGCTGCTAAGTCGGGATCGATCACATTACAGATTCTCCGTTGCATTCGGTCGAAGACACCTAAGTGGATAGCAGGAGCAGCGGCACAGATATGGCAGCAATACTCAATGCACGGGCGGATGGTAGACTTGTATATGTTCAGGATCGTTGGGGACGGGAAAAACTTACTGGCCTTAATGAAAATAACGAAAACCGAAATTTAATGAAAATGATAACAAAATGAAAATAAGTGATAAAATATCGATACGGAAACGAAAATGAAAAAAAGCCAAGAAGACGGCGAGAATGAATATCGAAAGGAACTATGGCAATATCAAATATATGTAATATTTCGTTAATGAAGAATCAATACCTGAGATAATAATAATAATAAGGTTGAGCTGTTTGATGGCAATGAGGTGTGTTGTGGCGAGAGATGTAATATTGATGATAGTAAAAATTACATTAATAAATATCTTAGTTTTAATGCTGATAGTTGTGTCAACGATGGTGTTGATGAAGATTCTCGTAGTGATGGCTATGCTGGTGGGGATAGTTTTAATAATAATGATGGTTTTACTGCTGTTCGCAGCTGTGAAAGTGATGTTTTTAATGGTGAAACTGGAAACGGGGTTCGAAATGGTAGTAGCGTCGATGGTGGTGATGTGGTGAGAGAAGGTTGAAACTAGTGGTGGGACAGATTGAGATGATGATGATCAGGAAGGATTTTGGAATTGTGTAAGTTGATAATGGTGATGGTAGTGATAGTGGAGGTAGGAATGGTATTGGTGGAGGTGGTAAAACGGATGGGGTGGATGGTTGTAATGTGACACGATAACTAGGCATATATGTATTTTATTATAATAGATTAAAATAGAAAATAGATTAGAATAGAAAATAGTTTAAAAACATATTAACAAAAGTGAAAAAGAAGAGGAAAAAAATAAATAAGTAAATGCATTTTCTTTTATGAGAAAAATTGTGGAAGAGACAAGAGTATCCGATTACTGTTTTAAATCCTACCACTCTTCCGGTAAATATTTGACTCAGTGATTTAATGTGATAAAGAGATAAAGTTCAGCAGATGCGTTTTTCGAATGACCCGGTCAAAAGCTGTCCTTTACTGTATCTTGACCACACATTAAGAATTTTCCGGCGGAAGCTTTATTAAGATATAAAAAAAAAGATAACTGAAATTTCAGATTTACAGTCGCCAATGTTGTCACCGGTGGGTCACCGGTGGTCTAAAGCATTTCCGGATTTCCGGATTTCCGGTCAATTTTATATAAATTCAGGTATTTTTTCCGAGTCAGTCAGTTAGAGAGTGAGAGTTGAGTCCCGCCGGGCGTGTGCTTGAAGTAAGGATCTCCGTTCGTCTTGTTTCGTTCAGTTTGGATTTGTTGATCTCCATTAATTGGAGTTAGAGCTGTGTGTTACATTCGCCTGCCCCAACCGACAAGGCTAACTCTAAACGAATAAAGCATCCTTTTCAACTCATCCAAGTTGTGGAAGTTCGTTCCTTATAGTCAATCTTGTACCCCCAGCTGTCCGGCCGACATTTTCTACAAATTTCCGGCAACATCACAGCGTGGAGAACGGCCGCCGGAGAAACTGTTAGGACGGTCAGTTGGGGTGTTACAGTAATGATGTTGTTTGGAATCTTTTGGTGTTGAATATGGTGTGTTATTGATGATGATGATGATGATGATGATGATGATGATGGTGATTTTCTTGATGGTGGTGCTAATTGTTGTTATAGAACTGATGGTGTTAATGATGATGATGTTGGAAGTGAAGTTGATAGCAATAATGATGGTTTGGGTGAAAAAAATCATATTTGTGGTGTTTGCAGTAATGGTGATTGTGGAAGTGGTTTTAGTGGTGTTAATAATCGATTATTATAATGTTGTAGTCACTGATGGTGATGATGGAGGCTGCAATGATGATGCTTTTGGTGGTAGTTATGGTGATCATGATGTTGGTGATAGTTTTTATGATGGTGGTTGATGTCGTGATTATGGTAATTTTGATGTTGTTCATAGTGAAGAGAGAGATGATGATGATGATATTGATGATGGTGTTGCTTCGAGGTTTTTGATAATCATGATAATCATTCAATTAAGTGCCATACGAGATACACGCTCGGGTGATTATGTCGACAAAAAGACCTGACTGACTGGGTATATTTTCTCGCAGTGGGTTGCCATTTCATTTTGCGGTAGACTGGTTTCCAACCAAGACTATAGAAATTATTGTCTTGCTATTTAATCCATAGCTGGAATGATAATCGAAGGATAAATACATTTTTCCATGTCATTTGCGCATAAGTCAATACAACGAATTCAACTCGAATTCGAAACTGGCTCTCCGGGTTCTCGTTATTAGCCGATATCTACTACACCACAAAGCACATCCACGATCGCAGTAACAGTGATGGTGATAATGGTGATAGTTTAGATGATAGTGATGATAACAAAAGACAAATTGTAGAATGGCAGACAAGACAAAGAAAGCAACCTGATGACAAAAAAATAAGAAGTGAGAAAATGCATTAATGAAGAATAGATTTTTTATTTGTTTTTTTATTCCGTTCATTCCAACGTTTTGTCGTGTTGTTTTTCTCTTTCTCATCTCTCCGTTCGCCATCTTTCCCGTTCATCTACACAACGCCATCTTTAATTGCAAACTGAATTGAGTGAATTGCGTCAGAAGTTACCGTTTTGAAAGCAGACAAGGGAATAATGCGAAAAATGTGAAAAATGCAATCGAAAGAACAAAGAAAACAAAAAAGGGAATATTTTATTTCGCTGTAAACAAAGAAAAATAACAATAAAACATTTCGAGACATGTAGACAAGAATTAAGGTAAAATATGCAAATGAAATGAAAAAAATTCCTTCAGTGATAATGAAGAAAAAGCATATCGAAAAACAGAAATGAAAAAAAAAAAGAAAAAATATTATATTGAGAATAAGGAAAAGGATATTAAAAAAAGAAAATAATTCTCTTCATGAGGAAAGTAAAATAATGAATGGATATGCGTTGTGGTGCAGTGGTATCGGCTTGAAACGAGAAATCGAGGAGCCGAGTTCAAATTAGGGTGTAATTCCTCGCATTCACTTACGCGCAAATACCCTTGTGAAAGGTATTAATCCGTCTCTTCCCTCCAGTTATGGGTTACATCACAGGACAGACTGGATTCTATAACCTTGGCTGGCAACCAGTCTTCCGCGGAAAGTAATGACAACACACTCCGGGATAATTTTCCGCCCAGTCAGTCATGTCTCTTTCGAGACATAATCGCACTTAACTGACCGACTGAATATAATGGTTGAAAAAATAGTTAAAGCTTCTATTGGGCATAAATGGGGGATCAGTTTTATATTGTTATCAAGTCATAAACTAATCCCTCACTAATTAATAATAGAATACATCTCTCCCCCCTCTAGCTATGAGCCAAATAATAGAGAGATTGACTAGCAACCAGTCTAGTGCAGAAAGTAATGGCAACCTACTGCGGGATAATCTTCCGCCCAGTCAGGTATGTCTCTTTTGAGACATAATCGCCCAAAGCGTGTATCACGTATGGCACTTAACTGACCGACTGAATATAATGGCTGAAAAAATAGTTAAGGCTTCTATTGGGCATAAATGGGGGATCAGTTTTTTTATTGTTATGAAGTAATAAACTAATCCCCCACTAATTAGTAATATAATACATCTCTTCCCCCTTTAGCTATGAGTGAAATAATAGGACAGATTGGGTTCTATAGCCTTGGCTGGCAACCAGTCTACCGCAGAAAGTAAAGGCAACCTACTGTTGGATAATCTTTTGCCCAGTCGGTCATGTCTCTTTCGAGACATGATCGTCCAAACGTGTAACACGTATGCCACTTGACTGACTGAAATAATGAAGAATTATAAATAGAATAGACAAAAGGAAAATGAAGAGAACTGTAAAGAAAAAAGAAAAAATAATATGACGAGAAAGATGTAGAAAAGGAAAAAATAAGATTAAAAGTTTGATATTACATTATAAGTTTGAGGCGCAGATAAACCTAATATATATAAAATTATCTGTACATCAGAAAAGAATGAGCAAAAATGTGAATGAATGAAAACAAACAGCGGTAATATGACGATAAAATTACAGAAAGAACGAAACCAATTTTTTCTCTCAAGAAGAAATGAAATAAAAAAATATGAGATAAAACGTTGTTGAAAATGATAAGGAAAATTACGCGAAAGATCTTTAGTCAAATAAACAAAGGGTTAAAAATGATAAAGATACAAGAGGGGGTGTAAAGAAATGAAAGACGCTTAGATAAGACAAAGAGAAAAGAAAGAAAGAATTAAATACGAGGAGGAAAAATAAAGCAGAGAAAAAAAATTGAAGAAATAGACAAAAAGATAAAAATGGATAAAAGAAAAAAAATGGAGAAACGAGATAGAAAAAAAAAACGAAGCGGAATTATAGATAACAATTACAAAAAAAAAGAGTTCAATTAGTAGAACAAATAGAAAAACAATACGAAAACTGAAATTAGAAGTAAGGAAATAGGGAAAAGCAAAAAAGAAAAGAGGACTGTGCCTCTTCTATAAATACTTTCACGGTTTCTGCTCCAATGAACTTAAATCACTGGTGCCTCCTAGTTATGAATTTGCACGTGCTACTAGTTTAACAACTAGGTTCCACCCTTTTACAGTGGAACTGATAAAATGTAACCGCAATTTCTACTCGAACAGCTTCTCGCATTTCCCACCTGTGGAATTCCCTTCCATATACTTGCTTCTTTGACAGCTACAATCTCCAGGAATATAAATGTAAAGTCAATAGACATCTTCCATCTCACTAACTCGCATCCATTCTCTTTTTTACATCTACTCCACCCTCATCTTAGGTGTTCTTTTATGTATATTACCCTCCTCCTGACAATTGCTGTAACTAACTCCTCTTTCTCATCATTTTGCCCTATGTAAATCCCTGCGTTGTGGTCCAATGGATATCAGCTCGGTACGAGTTCGAATTCCAGTTGAATTTATTGCATTCACTTACGCGCAAATACCCTTGGGAAATGTATTAATCCGTCTCTTCCTTCCAGTTATGGGTTAAATAACAGGACAGATTGGGTTCTATAGCCTTGGCTGGCAAAAGTTCACCGCAGAAAGCAATGACAACTGACTGACTGAATAGGAATCATGATTAAGGCTTCTACTGGTCATAAAGTGGGGTATTGGTTTTCTATTGTTATGAAGTAATAAACTGATCCCCCACTAATTCCTACATAATAATATAATACATCTCTTCTCACTCTAGCTATGAGTCAAATAATAGTCAGATTGGGTTCTATAGCCTTGTCTGGCAACCAGTCTACCGCAGAAAGCAATGGCAACCTACTACGGGACAATCTTCTCCTCAGGCGATCATGTCTCTTTCGAGACAGGATCGCCCAAGCGTGTTTCACGTATGGCACTTAACTGACTGAAGTCCCTGCGCAACAGTGGCAGTAGCTTGGGGTGAGATGATTAAAACAAAAAAGAAAAAGTAACGGGAATTTTTCGCAAGCGAAATTTTTTCAGATGAGAGCAGAACAAAAAAGCTGAAAGAAAAAGAGTCGAACTGGAAGAGCAAAATCAGAGGAAGAGAAAAGAAAAGAATAAAATAGAGAAGAAGAGAAAGTATAAATTAAGGCATTTGAATTTGTCGAGAAATTATCAAGAGAAAGAAAGAAAAAGAAATCAGAGAAAAGAAAGCCAAAAAGAAGCAATGAATTGAATTTAGTGGAAAAAGGAAATAAGATAAGCATATTAAAAAAAAAAAGTTCAAGAAAAATAAAAAAGATTAAGGAGATTAAAGAACGAAGGAGAAAGAGCACAAGAAGAAAATGAAGAAGAAAAAAGAAAGAAAGGAAGCAAGAGAAAGGCATAATAAAAAAGTAGAAAAAAAGAAGGAAAATATAGAAGAAAAAAATCAGAAATGTCTTTTAAAGAATCTTTCTTTTCTTATTTTCGCAAAATAATATTTTTATCTATTTTTTAAAGAACATAAAGTAGAAGAAGAGGAAGAAGAAAGAGAAGTAGGAGGGCGAGGGGAGAAGAAGCAAAAGAAGAAGAAAAAAAGAAAAAGTAGAAGATCAAAAATATCTTCTGAAGAATTCAGGTTTATTCCTTTTCTTATTTTCCCCAAATATTATTTCTGCCTATTTCTTAAAGAACATAAAGTAACCTAAAATAGGACATTTTTTGTACATCACTTGACAATGGCACGAAGGAAGAAAGAAAGAGTAAAAGTCATAATCTGAAAATACGTGTTGATGCATCTATCATATCGATAGGATGAACACTTTGTAGACTTATATTTTAACATGTACGTTTATTTCCTCCTTTTATCTGGATCAATACCTGCAATTCAAATATGTTCTTTTTTTTCTTTTTTTCTTTTGCAAAAGCTATTAAGTGCTAAGAGTTTAAGTGAGTGCGTTTTCATGAATTCGTCAAGGAAATGTTGGGCGTCTTTTTGAAGCGTGGATGCTGGTTGGGTTTCTGGATTGTTGAATGACGTAGGGTTGAGTAAGAGAAAAAAGGATCCCGGTGGAAAACAGCGACGGAGCGTAGAAATGATCAATAAAAAAATAAAAATAAAAAAAAAACAAGTTATAAATAAGAAAATATATAAGAATGGAGTCAGTTATATTCCGTCGTAAAAGAAAATATAATAAATTAAAGACATAAAAATAGAGAAAATCAAATATATATTTTATAGCAACAAGGTTAAAACATTCAGATGAGAAAAGAATGAGGGAAAGTACCAGGATGATAAGATAGAGGTGGGATGAAAGGATAGATGAAAAAAGGGGGAGAGAAGAAAAATATGGTGTGATGAGAGGGATATGAGAGAAGTTCTGATAAGAAAGATCGGGGGGAAAATAGAGAGAGAGAAACTAGATATGGAATAGAAAGAAATAAGGAACAGAGAAAAAAAGTGATGTAAAATTGGTAAGGAACCGAAAGGAATAAAAAAATCGAATGTAAGAAATTGAAAAAAATAATAACAAAAGAGAATTAATAATACAGGTGTGCAAGAAACTAATAAAAAAAACATTAAAAAGATGAAAGATGAAAATAAATAAGGTGGAACAACTTAGAGAAAGAAGGAGGGAAGTGAGAGTCAGTCAGTTAAGTGCCATAAATGATACACATTTCGGGCGATCATGTCTCGAAAGAGATATGACTGACTGTGCAGAAGATTATCCCGCAGTAGGTTGCCATTACCTTCTACGGTAGACTGGTTGCCAGCAAAGGCTATAGAACTCAATCTGTCCTATTTTTTAACTCATAGCTAGAGGGAGAAATGATGTATAATATTATTACGTACTAATTAGTGGGGCATCATTTCATTACTTCATAATAATAAAAAACCCATCCCCCACTTTATGTTCATCACAAAACTTAATCATATTTTCAACTATTATATTCAGTCAGTCAGTTAAGTGCCATACGTGATACACACTACGGGCGATCATATCTCGAAAGAGATATGACTGACTGTGTAGAAGATTATCCTGCAGTAGGTTGCCATTGCTTTCTGCGGTAGACTGGTTACCAGCCAAGGCTATAGAACCTAATCTTTTCTGTTATTCATCCAATAACTGGAGGAAAAGCGGATTAATACCTTTCCAAAGAGTGTTTGTGCGTAGGGGAGTACAAAAAATTCAACTGGAATTTGAATTCGGCACTCCGATTTGTCGTTCTGAGTCGATACCCACTGCACCACAACGCACATTCGAAGTGAGAGTAACGTCTTAATAAAACAAAGAAAGATATACTAAAAATCAACAGGTGATATTCATCTGCAAAGAAGAGTTAGAGAGTGTTATAGTGTGACATACTAGCAAACTCCATAATGGAATGATCTAGTCTATAAAGGACAGTGACAATAGGGGTTACGTCAGAAGCATTACTCATAGGATGACTGCTCTATAACACTGTCAGCTCTCCCTGACTTCGGGTAGGGTGCGCTCTCTGCTTCCGAGCAGAGAGCACAAACCCAGTCGTGGCTCCGCCGAAGGGTAGAGTCACGACTCGGTAATAATAGACAGACATTTTTTGGCCCGGCTATATGGCCGGGAATACCCACTATAAAATGACCATGTGTCACATCTGGCCTTGCGTGGGAAGGCTAGTAAATACCGAGGCATACGTCATAGGCGAAGGCCTTCTTTACTTGATAGATTATTCCGCTCTTATTCGTTGACTGCTGTTGTATACTTTATGGTTTATTGTACCTTCGTATAATAAATCCCTGCTATCTATTTCCCGTGTTAAGTATCATTCTTACACTTCTCTTTCACTGATATTCCTTCCGGGATATATCAGAGAGATAAAAGAAAAGTAAGAAAGTTATGAAATTTGTAATGTCAACATTGCGAGAAGAGAAAGAAAAAGTGAAATGAAGGAGAATAAAACGCTTGAAATCGCGACGAAATCAAAATCAAAATATCACTTTGAAAGGAAAACTTTTATGAACCTCTGCATCGAACTAAAAAAAGTTTTAAATAATGCTTTCCTAGTTTTAGTCACCTCTTTGCAAACAACCAGCTGTTACTTCATATATCCAATCTCCACATATTCTTTGACTTACTAGCTTGTCGCACGTATATCTTCTTCAGTACGATACACAAGAGCATTTCAAGGCAGTGCATTGACAATGATGAAGGTGGTGTATATATGAATGAAAGGAAGTGTATCAGAAAGTGAACATTACGTAGGAAAAATGGCGATAAAGCCATGACTTGAAAGAGTCGAGATTGTATTTTTCTAGGAAGCGCACATGCAGTATTTTGTTCGCTAAAGTGGTAGTTCTTAAGAAAGATCTGTCTCTCTACATTAGGAACACAGAAGAAATGGTGTGTGTGCTAACTGTAAATGTCTCAGTTGGGGGGAATAATGAATGTAGCTCATTTAAAAATTGGCCATTGAAACAGTGAAAGACTCGTAAGAGGCAACATTGCGTCTGTCAGAAAGATTTTACAGAGCAGTGAATAGGATTTCCAGGTAACACGTAACAGTTATTGAACTCTGAACGTGATTTGAAAGCCTCTATACCCGGTTTAAATAGATTTGACTCCTGTAAAGATAAAACATGTTAGAAGGATTCGGTTAACTTCTGCTGTGATAGAATGAACTGGCCATTATAACAGTATCTTTGACAATAGATTGTATAGTGTGTTCCAGTTTGGATCTAAGGTGAGTTTAGGACACAATAGACGATCAAAGGACGAAGCCTCATTGATATTGCAATGATGTTGATTGAATCAGAAGTCATGAAAAGTTTCTAGTTTGTTTTTCCACGTATTAAATATTGGAAATCAGTTTGAGATGGGTCAGGCGATACATTAACTGCAAAGTACCGAACAACTTAATTTGAAGAAATACTTTCATAAACAATACTATGACGTGCATAGACTTTGATCTGAGAATTGTACAAGGCAGATCTTTAATAAAGAGGAGAAACTGACGAAGACAGAGAAGATAATCTTTTCTAAGTCTATATTGATACCATTATCTTCAGACAAACTGTCATTAACAAAAATCTTTATAGATCAATTTTCCATTCATTTTACATGTATATCCACGTGAGTGGGAGCGTAGATTTGTTTCAATGTTTTCTTTGTATGGAGGCTGATTGATAAAACATTGTGAAATGGTGACACGTTATGAAAGGAGACAAATCCAAGCTATTTGTAAATAGAAACCAGATTCTCATAGGGTACATCGATGGTCTTATATATGAAAAATAGAACTTACTGACACTTGTGAAGCGTTTTTTTAGAATTAGAATTAACTGCTAGTCCTTCAGATAATCCGCTGGACTAATAGGTACCGACTAGAATTGAGTGCCGAGTTTGAATTGTGTTGAGTTCATTGCATTCTAATAAAACCTGTTAATACCGTTAGGAAATGTATGAACCAGCCATGGGCATATAGCAGGACTGATTGGCCACCCGCTCTAGGAGAAAGAAAACTCCGAACACTTGCTGCCTTGTAGGTCTCACCTCTTTAGTCAAAAGCTAGAAAAAGTTACTTCAAAAACAAATCCACCTTGTATATCGTCTAAAAGAAAAGAATTGGCCCGCCTATTTAGAGTGTAATTGATATTGGCTAAAACTCAGAAAACGGAGAGCCGAATTCGAATTCCGATCAAATTCACTTATCCTTGCGAAATGTCTGAATCCATCTCTTCTTCCTCCAGCTATGGGTTAAATAGAACAACGGTTTGGATTCTATAGTCTTGGTTGACATGATTGTTCAAGCGTTTATCACATGGCAATTAACTAACTGAATTACTGACTTAGAGTTGCGACAGAAAATAATGGACACTTAATAAAATGCTTAGAAAAAAATCAAAAGACTAGTGATTGGGAATTCTGTGATTTCGGATCATTCATCTGTAGGTGCATCAGCCATGGCACTTTAAACGACGATAGTCTGTCAGCACATTCAAGCAGAATCCTAAGATTACTTTTTTTTAAAAATAGAATGCGTTTGTGCGTTCAAAATATCACTTGATAAAGAATTACACTTGTCTGTCATCTTCAAATATATGAAGTTGAATCTTACAACTTATTTCGAGTTTTATTTCATCTAATTTATGAAAGGCTACGCGTCCTCCTTTTGTAATAACCATTCATTATTTTGCATTGATTGGTAAAACCAAGCTACCATCTATTCATTTAAGAAAACTGAAAGGATAGCAGCTAGGCTGAAAAATCTGTTCTATGTGGATTGCTATAAATCAATATTTTTTTGTAGTTTGTGCTTCAGATAACATCCGCATATTCAAGTATTGTTTGAATATATATAGTATTCTGGAGTAATATTCTTGAAGTAATTTTTGATAATACCTATTGTTTGAATAGCCTTCTTCATATTTCCAAAATATGTGATCTTCAAGATAAAATGAAATATTTTTGTTCTTTTCTTGGATCATGTTAAATACCATTCAGTGTGTAATTGTATTGCAGCTTGTATCTGATCTTCATCTCGACACACTTTACAGCATTGAAATTGGAAGTTAAATCAAACCATCTTGAAATAATTAATAAACTTTTTTTGTCACAGAAGCAACGATCTAGTTTAGCATCATCAGTAAATATTTTAAGAGATTTACTTTACAAATTTTACCAGCTAAATAAAAACAGTCTAGAAGAACAAATATATGTCTTCGTGCAAGAAAAATAATGATTTGATCTTACTTGGAATTTTGGCACGAATAATCAATTTCTTCAATTTGAAAATAAGTTTCGGCTATTTTCCATATGATTATGGTAGTTTTCATCTCAGTCTTTGAAACAATATAAACATTGGGGTATGCAGCTATATGTGGGATGGTATTGGAAGCGAATTTATATTTCCGTTGCTATTATAAATACGATTTAACTTGGAAGAAGTTCGACAATTTCAGTTTTGAATGAAAGTTGAATGTAGTATTCTATTTGTAGTTCCGAGAGACTTTCTAATGTAAATGAGACACGCTAGCGTCACGCCAATCTTGAGAAGTTGCCCAATTTGAAACGATTGCTTGAACAAAATGAACAAGAGGACATCAAAGTTAGGATATCGCTGTAAAACATTCACGTTGATTGAATCAGGATCAGATTCATTGTTTGCTTTTAATTTTGGAAGTTCATCTTTAACTGTGCGTGTCAATTTTGATGTTCTGGTAAATGTGTTCTATTTTTAAATAAGCTGGGTACCTCCAATAAATCGCAAAAAACAGCAGAATATGAAGAAAAAAGGCCTTAAACTGAATAAAAACAGTTTTATCAGCAAAATGTTTGTTATTGTTAAGATGATAGATCAAATTATTTTTAATTATTTTTTTAAATATTTTATTTCTTTCTATTATAAATATTAATAAATATTGTGTTAAATTTTTAATTTTAACGTATAGTTAAATATAAAAAACTAAGCGAACGATTAAGATAATGTCAAATTCCTCTTCCATATTTAACATTTTTTATGGCTTCCGTCTGTCATGTCAGTTATTGCCTGTGCTAACCCCGATAACAAGGATACCGTCATTAAGAAACGTTTTTATAGTACATTTGAGGCAGTAAGCAAGTAATACTTGTTTTAAATTATATTAAGATAAGTTTAAATTCACTAATTTGAATAAAATAATGTGAAAGCGAGGTGTATTTTATTTTTGCATAATTTTTTAAAACCGAGAATTGAGTTCTGTTTATAAAAATGTGTCAATTCTATGAAAAATAGCCTAATATATATATATATATATATATATATATATATATATATATATATATTAACAAGTAATTTTATATTCCGATCAACATAACTTCGGTTTTTGGCTTACTGGAAGAAGTAAATTTCAACTCTTGGCTTCAATTAAAGCTAAAGTTAAAGCTTCAAGATAACGCTTTCATTTTTATGAATTCAATTTTATTTTAGGTTTCGAAAATGAGTAGCGGTACCTAAATAAGAGAAAGTATCGATTACTAGGTAGGAATTTTATGTGTTAAAACGGTTTTTAAGAAAGCCTTAAAAATCTCGACTTTTAAACGATTGTCAGTGTTTTTATTGTTTCAAATCAAATTGTCAGTTCTTTAACATGACCTTGTAAATTGTCTAGTACAGTTCCAAAATCGTTAGCGTTATCATTAAGGCTATCAATAAGCTCAACTTCATAGTGAATCTTGGTATCGGTGATAGCTTTATTGACAATATGATGGAAGTGTTTGCAGTGTATTCAATTGGCCTCTAAACCATTCGCCCTATGTCGTATCTTAAATCTGGTTTCGTTTTTTTCCCTTTAGAGATTTGTATCTTGTTCATCAAGTTCTGATTCTTTGATTGGAATTTACTTGAAAATGTATGTACTTGTCTAGCAAAATTCTATAAATTTGAAGTTGCTCTATTTTGTTTCTATATAATTAATCCGGAGTAAGCCATCGCATACAATATAAGCTAGTTCTTGGTTTAAAATATTTACTGTATATATTATCTTTTCAGCTGGGCTTTATGGATCCTAAAAATAAGGCAATTAATAAGCAAATGAATCAATTTCCGACATTAGCGTTAATTATAATCAGTTTATCACCGAACCACGAATAGTCTAGAATTATTTCATTTCTAGTTGGTTCGTTATTTTTGTTGTCGAAAATACAGTGTAAAGCAGATTATCTTGTTTTCAAGTCGAGATCAAACTCTCAGTTGACACCTCCGTAACCACCATGAAAAAAAATGTATTTGCAGAGGAAACTGTTTTCACAAAGAAGTTTGCATGTTGTGTATTTCTTCAGCCACATTACATCTATGACTCATAACCCATAATCAATCAAATATTGGTCACACGATTAATTTACCCCCCCCCCCCAAAAAAAACGATAATGTTACTTTTCCTTTCGTTATCATGATTTACATTACCTTTGTCCAGCATCATTGCTCCACCTCACAGTCCTGGGTATGACGATAAACTGCATCAAGCAGCAAGGCCTCTGATTGGAAGTTTGTGAAGAGCATGAAACCACCTCTTAATTGCTGTTCTTGCAAGGTCCACCCTGACCCAGTATCGTAGCACCTGTTAGGGTCCAAGGTATGGGTAAATACTTAAGCCCCCAAACTTGGGTCAAAACACTATGAAATTATAAAAATACACTTTTATAGAAATATATATATATATATATATATATATATATATATATATATATATAGACTTTTATAGAAAATAAATATATAGACTTTTATAGAAAAATATTCATTTTTAAAATGAAAAATATTACCAAAAATATATTTTTTGAAGAAAAAAATTATTACCATTACACATTTTTGAAGAAAAATAAATTATTGCTATCATACATATTACCAAAAATACATTTTCGAATACAAACCTAGAAAACATATTCAGTTTTCTAAAATAGAATAAAATAAAAATCTGACTAATTCAACCTTCCTACTATAAACGAACATTAAAAAAATATCTTTAAACTCTACCTTTTAGGCATTAAATAACCCACGGATGTGTTGATATGCCGTTAAGCGAAACTCAAACTCAAACTAAAACTCAAGCGCTCCACCTCTACAAGGGATTGATAAATGCCATCTGGATATCACCTTAGGTCACGATCAATTCCATAACTCTTATAATTTGTGGGATAAACCTCTTTATCAGAATTTTATCAGCCATGTTTCAGAGATAAGTACTATATCAGGTTCATTATCATTCAAAAAGTTTTTTCAAATATTTAAATTTTGTGTTTATACTTTGAACAGTGAAAATATCCAGTAAGTCTACTATTTCCGGCTACACCATCATGACAGCTCCCAGTAAAGCAGATGCCTATTCCTGGGTGTACGTAATAAATGTTGTTGGTTGGTTGTTTTGTTTTTATGGCATATCAATCTCGGCAGGTTATTTAATGCTACCTAAATTTTAGTTATTTATTAATGGTAATACCTTTTTCTTTTCAACAATTTATTGTTGTTTTTATATAAGTTTTGTGTCTAGTAATACTTTTCTTTTCGAGTATCAAGATTTATTGGGATTTGTTTTTTAAGTTCAGGGTCCCCAAGTCCTACCCTTGTTATTTACCACATAACTGGAGGGAACGGGCGGATTAATACCTTTCCTAAGGGTACCAGTGTTTAAGTGAATGCAGAGTATTCAACTAGAATTAGAACTCGGTTCACCGATTTCTCTTTCCGAGCCGATACCTACTGCGCTACAACGCACATCCGTCACTAAACACTTACAGCACCTGATATTCCCAAGCGGTCACCCATCTAAGTACTGACGGGGCTCAACGTTGCTTAACTTCGGAGATCGAGCGAGAACCGGTGTATTCAACGTGATATGGCCGTAAACACGCACATCCGTCACTAAACGCTTACAGCACCTGATATTCCCAAGCGGTCACCCATCTAAGTACTGACGGGGCTCAACGTTGCTTAACTTCGGTGATCGAGCAAGAACCGGATAATCAACGTGATATGGCCGTAAACACGCATATCCGTCACTAAACGCTTACAGCACCTGATATTCCCAAGCGGTCACCCATCTAAGTACTGACACGTAATAAATATAATCGTGTCCTCGAATGGTGTCTGTTGTGGTGCAATGGATATTTGCTCGGAATGAGAGATCCGAGAGCCGAGTTCGAATTCTAGTTGAATTCGTTGCATTCACTTACACGTAATCACCCTTGGGGAAGGTATTAATCTAACTCTTCTACCTAGGGCTATTGAACTACAGGACAAATTGGATTCTGTTGCCTTGTTTTGCAATCAGTCGACTACCGCCGAAAGACATGGAAACCTACTGCAAGATAATCTTCTACCCAGTCAGTTATTGATCGAAAAAGACATGATCACCCAAGCGTGTATCACTGACTATCATCAAAGGAGTTATGTCTCTGTTTGCTAAGAGAATGAGGTACCATATTGCCTGTAAAATATTTGGACTGGCAGCTAATTAACTGTATGAATTAAAAGTATACTTTCTATTCTTCTATTCTTTAATAATTTTGAGGTGTTAACATGTTTATAAAGCTGAAAATTTCGTCCATACATTTTCCTTAAAAGTACTCTTGACTAGAGTATCCTTGCTTAACTTCTCACTTAGAAGCGTGTCTCTGTTGAGTGATATACAATTCCTTATATAGGTTCTGCTCTTGTCTCTCATCTGGATCCTCACAAAGCATAATACCTGATAGTATTCCTGCAATAGTCATTAAGTTCTGCGCTAATGAACTGGATCCTCTTCTCTCTAATGTGTACAATAAATGCCGCACAGCCTTTTGATTTCCTGCCTGTTGAAATTCCTTATTTGTTATTCCAGTTTTTAATAACCCGGATGAATAAATAACTGAAATGTGTTTCTACAGTAGGATGCTACGGACCCAGCATGTGAGTAATGATGAGTTGTTGGAAAGAATGAAAACGAAAAAAAAATGAATATGGAGCATCAGGAAGAGACTACTGAAATTCCTGGGACATGTAATGAGGGAGGAGGGCTTGGAGTTCCTGATACTAAAAGGCCAGATAGAGGGGAAAAGAGACAGGGGAAAGCAGCGAATAACATATTTGAAGGACCTGAGCAGGTTGATAACAGAACGGGGGTTGCCTGGTGTAACAGGAGAAAGCGTGCTAAGAGCCACCAGGGATAGGGAAAGGTGGAAGGTCATGATCGCCTCTGTTCTGAAAGGACAAGGCACATAGAAGCAGAAGATAGTTATTGTCACATGGGACAATTTTTAGTTTAGAACTTTTAGCGTCAAATCTAATCTACTTGCTGATAAAACTGATGTTTCTGCTCACGGCCTATTGAACTCACCGAAGGTTTGCTTTTCTAATACTTCTCATTTGTATTTATTTCTTTATTTGTGGCTTAGATAATTTTGTTTTATTTTTAAGTATGTACTCGGTCCAGGGCATGAAGGTAAACTGCAGCTGGCAGCAAGGCCTCTGATTGGGAGGTTGTGAGGAGCTTGGAACTACCTCTTAACTGCTGTTGTTCCCAGGTCTACCCTGACCCGGAGTGGTAGCACATTTTAGGGTCCCAGCTATGGGCAAATAGTTAACCCCCAAACTCGGATCAAAATACTATGAAAGTATAAAATTGCTTTTATTGAAATATATATAAATATAAACTTTTATAGAAAAATATACATTTTTGAAAAAAAATTATTACCACAACACATTTTTGAAAGAAAAAATTGTCAGAAAAACATTTTTGAATACAAAACTAGAACACATTTTCAGTTTTCTAAAATAAAAAAAGAATAAAAACAAAATTTTCGTTAAAATCTGACTAAATTAACCTTCTCACTATAACCGAACATTAAAAAACATACCTTAAAACCCCACTTTTTTGGCATTAAATAACCCACAGAGGTTGATATGCCGTTAAACCAAACTCACTCACTCACTCACTCACCCCTAAGAATGTATTCATAGCCTAGAATGTGCGCTAAATCTTGCAGATATTTCATTCTCCTGTATTTGAGTTGATATCTACATTGTAAACTTAATACGTTATCTGCTATACCTGATTTCATTGTCTCATACCAAGATGCCTTAATCAACGCAAAATTGGCTATCTAACTAACACCGGGATGTCTTCTTTCAGACCATCAATATAGCTTTCGTTTCTTTGGGTCAATTGTTCAGGACGGAAAGAGCGACACACTGAGATCTGAAGGCGAAATGGCATGGCGAAGGAAGCAGTCCAGAAATTGAGTAATGTATTAAGAAACATAATTTAACTAGAAACAAAGAGATGAGTAGTGAATTACTATCTGATGTCGGTTCTTCAATATGGCAGTGAATGTTGGACAATATCTTAGAAGGAAAATCTTGAAGCAACTGAAATGTAGTTCTACAGAAGGATACTGCGAATATCATGGACCGAGCATGTGAGCAATGACGAGGTTTTGGAAAGGATGGAGACGAAAAGGAAATTAACACTGAGCATCAGGAAAGAGACAACTAGAGTTCCTGGGACATGCAATGAGGAAGGAGGGCTTGGAGAACCTGTTACTAACAGGCCAGGTAGAGGGAAAAAGAGACAGAGGAAAGCAGCGGATAACATATTTGAAGAACCTAATCAGGTAGATGACAGAACGGGTTTTGCGTAGTGTAACAGGAAAAGGCTTGGTAAGAGCCCCCAGGAAGAGGAAGACGTGGAAAGCCATGATCGCCTACGTCTTGACAGGGCACATAACAGAAGAAGAATGACTATAATTGCAAAAAGTCTCTATCGAGCTCTCGACATGATTGGTGAAGCTCCGCCTGTTGCTTTAGACAACTCGAAAGCATGCAGGTATACTTCACAACTTGAAAGTTTATAGTATTTCTGGAAGAATTTATGAACTGATCCAGTCTTTCTTATGAGATTGTGAAATCAGGACCAATAATATTGCTGATTCTTCCTTGGATTTTATCACGATACATAACAGGAGTACCGGACCATATATTGAAGCAATGTAAATTTATAGATCAGTCAGTTAAGTGCCATACGTGATACACGCTTGGGCGATCATGTCTCGAAAGAGACATGACTGACTGGGCAGAAGATTATCCCGCAGTAGTTTGCCATTGCTTTCTGCGGTAGACTGGTTGCTGACTAAGGCTACAGAACCCAATCTGTCCTGCTATTTAACGCATAACTGGAAGGAAGAGACGGATTAATACCTTTCCCAAGGGTATTTGAGCGTAAGTGAATACAAAGGATTCAACTAGGAATTCGAACTCGGCTCCTCGATTTCTCGTTCCGAGCAGATATCCACTGTACCACAACGCACATCCATTTATAGGTATGTAAGATTCTGGCGAGAAAAAACCGTGTAGCGCGACATGGGGAAACAACTTTCGTAGCAGATGATCTTGCAATGGATTCAAAATCGTTTTTACATTTCTTGTTGGCCGAGAATGATCGCCCGACAAAGCGGAACGGCTCATTTTCTTTAGAATATTTTACACAGATTTTTATGTTCGCAATATCCTGAAGTTCTACTCGTTTTGGACAATAGGCCATTTATTGTTTGCTGTTGTTGCTCCTTTTGTTTTTGCTGCTGCTAGGCTTGCTTGTTTATTTGTAGGTGCAGCTGATGTGTTATAATTAATACGTAAATTATCGTTCTTAATTGCTCTTCGTCAATTTCTAAGATCAAGACGGTCAGTTGATACAATTTTGACAAACTCAACTTGACCTCCAATAATCGAGAAATTAGATTCCTCTAATACTTTGACATGTACTTTTTCAACCTCTGGCAGTATTTGTTTCTTCATTTGTTCGACTTTAATGCGGACGAATTCCGAATCATTATTGAT
This sequence comes from Ascarosepion bandense, assembly GCA_037127315.1. Lineage (NCBI taxonomy): Eukaryota > Metazoa > Mollusca > Cephalopoda > Sepiida > Sepiidae > Ascarosepion > Ascarosepion bandense. The sequence continues at coordinate 10,881,114 of JBBBDQ010000266.1, forward strand.
TTTTAGATTTATCTTAGGAGATTCCAGAATGTAATTTTTGAAAATATTATTTTCGATTTGATTTTATCTAGATTGCTCTTGTGAGCTTTTCAGAAGCTAATGTTTATAAGGTAGGTTTTCTGGTTTCCATTTTCTTATAATAATTTTACATTAAGCTCCGATTTCTGTATCGACATTTATAGCAACAACAGCGGCAGTGTTGCAGTCAATACAAAAGAAGCCAAAATTTGAGTAAATATTAGTTATTTTGTATCGTCTAAGTACACGAATGGCTGGCAAAAGATATACCACGTCTTTGAGATGTGATGAATTGATAATTGTTGTCATTAAATATGGTCACACATTTTTAAAAGAAACATATTTTTTGCTTGATGTTAATTTACAGACAAAATAATAATGCAGACTCATTGGAGTTAGCATTTATTTTTTTATATATCATCTTCCTGCGTTGTTTATGTTTACCTGAACTCGACATAGTATTGGATAGATGTATAGTTCCGAAGTGATTGGAGAGTTTTTACTTCAATGATACATTGAATTTTTTTCAGTACTGTTTTCTTGCGTTATGATAGTACAATCTTTACATTAGGTTTTATTTAAAAATATTTATAAAGTATACATTTCAGTACTTTTCATATCAAATATTTATTCAGATTTCCAATGTGACATAAATATTTATAAAAAATATGTATTAAATTAAAAACCAAAAAATATTGCCTACACAAATAAGAAACAAGAATTAACAAATAGCAAAGCAATTTTCTCTTTTTCTTTAAAAAATATACAAAAATAAAATTCACATATGTAGCTAAATACAAAAACAGAAAATCAACAAAAACAAAGTACGACTTAATAGTGACTAATGAGGAATACAAAAAAATAATAACCGAATATGGTAAATTTTCGTTTTAGGTCCCGAAGGCTTTTCCCCTTCAAATTTATCCAAAATAGCATTATTTCTGTGCAAATGTATATGCTGAACTCAAATCAACAATTAGTTATTGAAGAAATCAATCTTTTTTTATCTGAACGTCCATAAAAAACGAATTATATCTCGCACTTTTGTCTCCCGTAACTCTCACGAAGTCATGTAATTAACTGCAGAATGAAGTTCTGCGTAGGCAACAAATTTCGGCCGATTTACTACCTTTACTGAAACTTCCGGCTATTTACTTCACATAATGAAAGTAATACGAGTAGAAATAAAATCGAGTATTACTTTCATTACAGGAAGTAAATAGCCGGAAGTTTCAGTAAAGGACGTAAATCGGCCGAAAATAGACCGAAATGTGTTGTCCTATGCAGAAAGTCATTCAGCAGTTTATTACATGACTGCATTAGAGTTACGGGAGACAAAATGTCGTTCGATTTTTTTTATGGACGTTCAGATCAAAAAAGGTAGATTTCTTCAATAACTAATTGTTGATTTGAGTTCAGCATATACATTTGCACAGAAATAATCTTATTTTGATAAATTTGAAAGGGGAAAAGCCTTCGGGACCGAAAACGAAAATTTACCCCGAATATTTCGGTTTCAAACAGATAAAGAGGAAATTAAAATTTAAAATAACAGAAAATGAAAGAATAGCACATTAAATAACGAAACAAAAACTTTATTTTTCACAGAAGTCTTTAATAAAATTAAATTGTTACCTGACTCCTTCATATCTAAAATCAATAAAAATAAATAATGATAATTAACGAATAATGATTATTACCTCCTTCTCTATAATTAATATAATTATAGCAATATGATATTTAAAGATTTGAGATTATTAATTATTTTCGTTTTAACTTTAATTAAATTTTTCCATTGTTCAGAATCGGTTGAAACCGGTTTCAAAAACATTTCTTCTGTTTGTGAGAATTCTCATGTATTTCCAAACTGAGCTTTGTTTACTTTTCTTAAACGAATAGTTACTTTTGATAAAAAGTGAATCCTTAATGATAACCGTAAACGATCAGGTCAATGACTCGATTGTGATGTGCCCGCTAAACATTTCAGAAAGACAAAAAGTGCTTACAGCCAAATCACGTTGAATACACGAGGCTCAACTTCGGTGATCGAGCGAGAACCGGTGTATTCAACGTGATATGGCCGTAAGCACGCAGAGCCCTCACTAAACGCTTACAGCACTTGGTATTCCCAAGCGGTCACCGATCTAAGTACTGACCAGGCTCAACGTTGCTTAACTTCGGTGATCGAGCGAGAACCGGTGTATTCAACGTGATAGGCCGTAAGCCCAACAAAGATGAAGCCTAGATACCAATCTAGTTGCACGCTTAAATTCATATAGTCGGGGCTCCTAGGAAAAAAATAAAAGCTTTTCAGGGCAGTTGCTATGAAAACATTTCTTGAAAGACAGAGAATAGGTACATCTCATCGGTGAGAAAGTGACTGAAGTCGAGATTGGTCAGGATCAAATCTAACAAAATATCCTGTGCATCAAAGCCATGTTAAACAGTTTCCGAAATATTCAAAATGGAGGAATGTGTGTCCATTCATTGTTTGTTGGGAAGAAGATTCACTGTGTGACACCAAAGTAACTTTGACATAAGCTTGTAGAAATCTAATATAAACGTGAAACAGACATTTTAATAATGGGAACAAAATAAAACCAAAATCAAACGTATTTTAAAATGAAAATCCCAAAATCTATCTGAAACTACACAGAATAAATATTGTTTTAACAATAAAGAATACTGAAAATTATTAATGCGTTTTTTATGGCTTATCACCCTTTTCCAGATTATTTAAAGCCAGAAAATACTTCAAATTGTCATAATTTTTTTCGATAATAAAGGTTTAAGGATACAAATCTTACTAATTGATCTACAGCTAGAGGGGAATACGTGCGTTCATACCTTTCCCAAGATCAATTGCTCGTCATGGAATATAGCGAACACTAAAGGGATTAGAACCCGACTCTCCGTTTAACAATCTCAAGCATTTATTCATTACACTACCCGCATATCCAATCTTCAAGTACCTGCTATTCCCATACGGTCTCCCATGAAAGTAATGACCAGTTTCGATGTTGCTTAACTTCAATGATCGTTGGAGAACCGGTATTTTATATAAATATATATATATATATATATATATATATATATATATATATATATATATATATATATATTTTAAATATCTTATTCTTTATTTCGTAGAAAAATAGTAGTGCAGTTACCTGCTGTATTCTTCACGTTTTATATTTCTGAGTTTTCTTTCTATAAACCCAGTTGACAGTCAATGCTAGAAAACACACAGAGCTCTATTATTTAATATTTATATGAAGGGAGAATTCATGAAGCTTTCTTTCTCAAGAGCAATAATGAAAAACTGAAAGTAACAATCAGTCAGTCAGTTAAGAGTCATACGTGATACACGCTTTGGGCGATCATGTCTCAAAAGAGACATAACTGACTGGGCAGAAGATTATCCTGCAGTAAGCTGCCATTGCTTTCTGCGGTAGACTGGTTGCCGGCCAAGGCTAAAGAACACAATCTGTCCTGATATTTAAACCATAACTGGAAGGAAGAGATGGGTTAATACCTTTCCCAAGAGTATTCGAGCGTAAGTGAATGCGAGGAATATCAACTGGAATTCGAACTCGGATCCCTGCTTTGTCGTTCCGAGTCGATATCCACTGCAACACAGCGCACATCCAAAAGTAAGAAACGTTGCCTTAATTTTAACTCGGTTCATAGATTCATCACAGATAACTATTACAACAATCGCAGACACCTCCCATTCTCCTGATTGCAAACCGCAACAAATACATAACAACTCGAGGAACGGGTGAAGCAATCGACAGCGACTGGAATTCAAATTCCACTTGAATTGATTTTATTTCCTTTCATTGTAATATCCATGGGAAAGTTATTAATCTATCACTTCTCCAGCTCTGTGTAAATAGTAAGCCTGACTGGGTTCTATAGCCTTGGGTGTTAACCGGTAAAAGAGAAGGAACTCTCTGAAACCAGCTTGGAGAGGGCTGGTCTCCGCCAGACTCTCTTGCCCAAGAAACACCACCTCCACTGCTACGGCATTACAGCGTCGGTCCTCCAACTCTGGGAATTCACTGATCTCGTGATCGTGATAGACCAACTGTGTGCATTTATTTGATTATTTCTCTACGTGTAAATAATTAACGCTGTTGTCGGTGTAAATAACTGAAAAGGAGCTTATCTGCCGCTTATGTCATTAATAATAATACAAGAACGATGATTTATCTCCCTTGAATCTAAGGCTGTTTCCGGCTTCTCTATCTTCTGATCAGTTGCAAAGGCTTACAAATCAGTGACTCACGAAAAGCAATACAAACAATAAAACAATTCCTTGGCGCAATAAACGCACCATTAAAAGCCATTTGTGAGCCAGTGTCATCAGTATACCAGTTTTATTATTTTGAATAAAGATTCCTCCTTTGGTTGTATTTTCATTTTGCTTCCGGCGACGGCAAGGGTTCAGAGGTTCTTTGTATTTTCGATCAGAGGTGAACACTGGAGATTGGTGTCTCTAATGCTTTCTTTTATGTCGGAATTCAATCAGTATCAACTTTTCGATTATCATTTAAGCGTAGTCTTTATCTATCCGGATTGCTTTGATCGCGTAGTGCTAAGCTGCAAGTAGCCTACTGGAGACTTGGCATGCTGAGGTTTCGACGCCACTTCTTCACGCTTATTTGAAAAGAGTGAACCTTTTTGTTTTGAATGAATAATGCAAAAAAATGTAGTCTGATTTTGTTTATAAATAATATATTTCGAATAATTTTGTTATGTGATGAAATCAGTTACGCATATATCTCTTTGTTTATTTCATCTGCGATTGTGCATATACATGTTTGTGTGCGTGAGTCTGTGTGTGCGTATGTGTGTTTGTTTGTGCGTGTGTGTGTGTGCATGTAAAAGAAAAATCGTTAATTTGTTCTCTATGCACGGCCAAGTACAGCATTCAAATTTCGTGTGCATAATTTATCCTGCACAGCCTTGAAAGTTTGTGTGCATACTTTGTAAACACATAGGAACTTTTAAACGTAATTATTTGTTTTTTAATCATTGAAAAATTGCCAGTCTGTCTCTTCTCTTTTATACGGAAATATCTTTTGGCAAGAACAATTTATATTGTTCGGTGTACAATCAAAAATATTACTTTCCATATTAATTTCCGAAGATGAAAAATTATACTGGACAATGAAAAAGCAATTTTACAACAAGGTTTTTTTTAGCGAAACATATTTTCCAATTTTTCAGATAATTTCTGCGTTAGATATTCACGCGTAACAAATGAATTTTATAGTTTTTTTGTGAATGTCACGAATTACAACAATGCTTTATTCTACAGGATTGTGTCGCTGAAAACAGGGCTTATCAAGTCATTATAAGGAAAAAATGTTATATATTGTCAATCGGAAATTTCTCTATTATCTATTTTATTTCTTTAATGTTGGTATAAGAATTTATCTGGGTCCATTTTAAGAATTTCATATTTCTAATAGCTGTTCATGACTCGATTTTAAAAGCAGGTTTAACACTTGCATTCATAATATGAAGGGATAAAAATTTGATCAGAAGTTGTGTTGGTCATGTACAAGTACTCGACTTGAATTTATAATAATTCTGCTAACAACCGATAGAAAGCATTGTAAATATTAGTATATAATAAATTCGGTAATATTTCTCTCATTAATTTCAATTTGATATTTAGAGATCGCATTGACGTGTGAAAATGATAATCATAATGGACTACTGATTCCTACGTTTACAACAGGCTATCGATTCCTACATTTATAAACGTTATATCTCTGAATTACTGAGTTATATATATATATATATATATATATATATATATATATATATAGTTATGTGTCAATTTTACTATATAATTATATTATATTAAGCTCTATAATACTCATTATACTGAGCACTGTATATAATAAAATAAATGCCAGAGTACTCAAAATAGAAAAAAACCTTGAGTCCTCTTCACTTGCAATTATACATACATATATATATATATATATATATATATATATTGTAACAAAGTTGTAGAACACGTATTTTTTTACCTACTTTTCGTGCATTTACTTTTATAAATACTATGAAATTATAAATTATTGTAACAACCATTACAATATATATATATATATATATATATATATATATATAGTTTTAGTGCAACTAATTTGTTTAATCAGCTTCGATGAATGTGTCTATAACAATGTCTATACTAAACTTCGATGTCGGCATGAACCATAAAAAGACCTATTTGCCAAAATAGCTTTTATCATTAAAACTACTGAAATAAAATAAGAGACATGGCGCCAAATACTATCATAACTCAACATGATGTATGTGTGTGTGCGTGTGTGTGTGTGAAGAAAAATAAAAAAGACAAAAGGTTTTCGATATATAAAGTCACCAATTTATTCGTCTGAAGAAAGTCAACTTTATACACGTGTAGCAAAAATAATATTATGGACACTTAAAGCCTATCGAGGCGCTGACTGTGGAAGCGACCACGTCCCAGTACTCTGCAAACTAAATGTGAAACTCCGGAGATTGAAGAAGCATAGTGCAGCACCAAAACCGAAATACAACGCACAATGACCTCAACCTACAGAAAGAATACACTAACAGCGTGAAAATCAAATACGCAGATCAATATGGAAAAGGGCACTCGAAATGAGACCAGCTAAAAGAAGCAATAGTGACATCAGCAAACAACATTGCCCCAAAGGAAATTAGGCGCAGAAACAAAACGAGTGGATGACTGAAGACATTCTGGACATGATGCAAGGAGGCCGAAAATGATATCAAAACATGGAATGGAATACAGGGAACTACACAAGGAAATAAGAACATGTGGACAGGCAAAAGACGAGTGGCTCAGTGACAAATGTGCAGAAGTAGAGAGATTGAGCAGGAATAATAAAGCAGACATGCATAAGGAAATAAAAGAACTGACAGGACAAAAAACCTGTTCTTCAACAGGATGTCCAAAATCCAAGGATGGAACAATCATTTTGGAGAAAGAGGACATACTCCAGCGATGGGAAGAATATATAAAAAATCTTTTCCACGACAAGAGTGAGCAACCAATAATACGCAAAGATGTGAACGGAAATATTAAAGTGTCAAGTGGAATCTGCAATAGTCAAACTGAATAGAAACAAAGCAGCTGGAGCAGATGGCATAGTCATAGAGCTGCTGATAGCCATGGAAGAATTTGGTATAGAGAAACTTACAGAAATAATAAATGAAATTTATAATAGTGGTGTAATACCACATGACCTCAGCAAGTCGATCTTCATAGCAATACCTAAGAAGCCAGGAGCAAACCAGTGCGAACTCCACAGAAGCATCAGTTTAATGAGCCATATAACAAAACTGATCGTCCGAATCCTGATGAATAGAACGAGAAGCAGAATCAGGCTAAAGATAGGACAAGAACAGTGCGTTTTCGTCAAAGACACTGGAACAAGGAATGCAATATTTATGATTCGAATGCTCACTGCAAGGGCAATACAAATGAAAAAGGACTTATACCTGTGATTTATTGATTATATGAAGTCGTTTGACAAAATACGCAAAAAAGAATTAATGGAGATACTCGGCAGCCTTGACATATTAGGGAAAGATCTAATAGTAATCAAAAACTTTTGCTGGCAGCAAACCGCTTGTAAACGGACAGGTAATGAATTCACCAGATATACAAAGATAGAAAGGGACGTAAGAAAAGGGTGTGTCTTTTCACCGGGTCTGTTCAACTTGTACAGCAAGAATATTTTAATAACCCTAGAAGTTATGCCTGGGTTTGTTATCGGAGGCCACAATTTCAACAACCTAAGGTACGCAGATGATACAGTGCAAATAGCAAAAACAGAAAGGAAACTACAAGACCTCCTACAGAAGAGAGTGATCAGAAAGGACTTAAATAAACTGCAAGAAAACCGAATGCATTGTCATCAGTAAAAAGGGCAGCGCAATATACCAAATACAGGTCGGGGATATTAGAATCAAGCAGGTACAAAAATTTAAATACCTGGAAAGTGTTATAACAGAAGACGGAAGGTGCGACACAGAGATCCGAAGGCGAATTGGCATGGCGAAGGAAGCATTCCAGAAGTTGAGTAAATTTTGCTAGAAACAAGGAAGAGAGTACTGGAATGCTATGCGTTGTCAGTTCTTCAATATGGCAGTGAATGCTGAACAATATCATCAAAGAGAAAGAAAAAAATTGAAGCAACTGAAATGTGGTTCTACAGAAGAATGATGCGGATATCATGGCTCGAGCATGTGAGCAATGAGGAGGTTCTAGAAATTATCGAAAGAGGAAATTAATACCGAGCATCAGGAAGAGATAGCTGAAGTTCCTGGGACATGCAATGAGGAAGGAGGGCGGGGAGAACCTGATACTAACAGGCCAGATAGAGGGAAAAAAAGACAGGGGAAAGAAGATGATAACATATTTGAAGGACCTAATCAGGTGGATGATGGAATGAGTGTTGCATGATGTAACAGGAGAAGGCTTGCTAAGAGCCACTAGGGATAGTGGGACGTGGAAAGCCATGTTTGCCTACGTCCTGAAGGGACAGGGCACATAGAATGAGAAGAAGAATATATAATGCAAAAAGCAAGTAATATTAATATTAATAATAAATCTATACATTAAACAAAACTTTCATGGCGTCTCATACTTTTTCCAACTATATATATATATATTAATATAAATTGAATAAGATTAATTCAAGGATGTTGAATGACCATTTCGATATGAAATCCCCACAGGGGATAACACATCACCTCAGCAACAAAAAATCCTTTCTGAAACTGGAGAAAAAATAAGTCTGTTTTTCTTTTTAAATAGATTTGCAAAAAAATTTAAAAAGAAAAAAAAGAAAAAGAAAAAGAAAAAGATAAAATAAAATAAAATAAAAAAGTAAAGGAAAATCATCTGGGTTCGCAAAAAAGAAAAGAGAATTGTAACGTAAAAGGAACAGACGGCGTGTTGAATTGATATTAGGTTAAGCAAAACGGAAAAAAGGTGGGAGGTAAGAGAGATAAAGGAAGGGAGGGAAAAAAGAAAAGAAAGAAAAAAATTTTTTTATATATTACCGACGCTGGACATATTCAAAAACCTAACTTCCCAAAAACGTTGAAGTATTAGAAAAAGTCCTTTTACTTAAAAAGGTATAATTATTTTTAAAGGGAATAAAAAGATATCGGATTTAAAATAATTTTTTCTTTTTAAATTAAGTCATTTAATTTAAACTAAATAAAGATACCGCTAGGTATATATATATATTGTCATCCGCAGACAGATCTGTTTCACTGTATCACAGCTCATCAGTACGGTTAGACTCCCATTGCTACACAACCCAGGCTCGAAACTCGTCTGATTTGACGTCAGTCGGCGACTCTACCCCTGGGCCACGGGGCGTTCGGTGGAAGAAGGCAGTCTTTTTAGCGCATATCATATTACGTGCCCAATAGCTAGAGTGCTCAAATTCATTTTTACTGAATGAGCGATGCGTACACGCTAGAGTGGCTACTGTTTTTCAAAGTCTTCCTTTCTTCTAGAGTGCTCAATCAGGGTGTGAGAGCGTAATTGTGTGTGTGTGTGTGTGTGTGTGTGTGTGTGTGTGTGTGTGTGTGTGTGTGAGAGAGAGAGTAAAATCCAAGTACAAAATGAACAGCTGGCAGGCAAGAATAAAAGCAAAAATCTTAAGGTTTACAAAACAATACTCATATCTTATCGGTCGTCACGTGGGTCAACACGGGACGCAGGACGCGTACCTCAGAGATGAGCCAGTTTTTGGCTTAAAAATCCGTCGCTCGAACAAACATTTCTAACAACAATGAAAACCTCGTCACTAAAACGGGATTAACTCTAACTTTAAACCATGTGACCCCATGTCAAATTAATTTATAAAAAGAAAGCAAGCGAAAATGAATCGTGAAGAAATTCAACAGGTCATGATTTCTATTTTCACCGAACTGGAAAATCCACAAACAAACACTAAGGACCAGACATCCCAAATACGGAGAGATATAGACGGAACGGAAATAAGACCATAGGCTGACCCAAATATATTTTCCAGTGTCCTCAAGGATATCAAGTGAAATAAAAACGCTGAAATGCAGAAATAGAGTAGATAAAGTTAAATAAATATTGTTGGGACTTCCATGCAAAGTTACTTTAGGTTTGGATTTTATATGGAAGAAGGCCACTTCCCAGAAAAATTTCCTAAGTAAATTCTTGCATACCATTAATTATTTTTATGAGTGTTGAAATCATTCATTAAACAAGCAAATGGAAAGTTGAATGAAATTGACAAAGCATCAATTGTAACTATAAAGTGTATTAACAATAACAAGAAATACATACATGACACAGACGTTGATAGTGTTTGAAAGTGTCTTCCATGGACTGTATGAAATTGAGTTAGAGCTTTTGAGGTAAGTTAAAATGTTCATTGTCGCTGAAAGATTTATCAGTGCGATAAGAAATTCGTGTGAAGAATATTATTTATAAAAGAATTGTTCATTTCTGATTGTTCATGAATAACGTTTATCTTTGTAGTGTACAGAAAAATGAATTTGAAAAATATAGTGAGTTGAACTTAATATTTTCCATGATGTGTGTGGAGGAATTTCTTGTACCAACTGGCGAAAAAATACGCGGCAAATCGTTTAAATAGGTGTTCGAAAACCCTTACGATTTGGCGGTAGACTTAACTTGATTCTGATTGGCTACCTCAAACCAATCATCAAACTGCTTACATTTACAATGGTTACAACAAAATTTAATACATACATTTGCGTGAATGCGTAAGTAAGTGTGTGTGTTATAATATAAAGCAAAATAAAATCACCGATCAGTCAAAGAAAAATGAGGTAAGAGTGTAAACAAATAATATGACAGAGAATGAGGTGTGAACTAAAGTAAATGTGATATAAAATAATAATCTCTCACATAAAAACGGGTGAATCGAGCTGCAACATAAACATGTAATTCAGATTATTTCACTGGGAATAAATCAAAAAGAAGTATTGCTTGAAAAAACTAGAGCGGAAAACCACATCGTTCAAAAACTCTGCAAACAAATTAATTTGACAAAGTGCAATAAACATATTGCGCAAACATATAACGTTGCACAGCAAACACTTTTAACGGACAAACCACTCAGGAAAGACACAGAAGTAAATAATGACATATATTCAACAGCTTTAACTGGTACTAAAAAGCACAACGATAACAAAAATTCAGTCAAACATCAGACATAAAGAACCCGCTTGGAAGACAAAGCAACAAAGTTTGGGAATCAAATGTGGATTATCTAAACTTCTTTATAAATGTAACTTTGTCTCTGTGTGTGTATGTGTCTCTTTGTGTGTGTATGTGTCCGTTACCTATAGACTCCGAAACGATGGAACCGATTTTCTTGAAAATTTACACAGTTATACTATAAGCGTTTGCGAGTGTACTTAGCTAGGTTTTGTGTCGAGGTACCCCCGATAAATATCGAAAATCGATAATCGAAAATTCAGGTGACAGAAGGAGTGGTCCGATTTTAATCAAATTTGATACACTCATAGACAAAGACATAAGAAACGATATTCAGAAGTTTCAAGGTTGCAATTCTTGCAATAGTGCAGAAAATCGATAATATATACATATAAAAGGCAAGATGTTTGTGTGTGTGTCTGTTGATCTGCCTGTATATCTGTATTTTTCAGCCCTTTTATTTTAGTTTTTTGCTTCGGGTTTGGCTCTAACTAGGTATAATTGTAGTTCTTACTCTGCCATGATATCATTTACTCAGAGGATTTATTTAGCCTTCAAAATTCAGTTTACGACGAAAAAAAACTTATTTGATATCAATACCAGGAAATCAAAATTTGAATACCTCCATTCATTTTTCTTTTAGTCTCAGGTTTCGCTTTAACTGGAAACAACTATTGCTTTTTAGTCTTTCGTGCCAATGTCCAGAGTGTCTGAGCTCCAAGACAATGGATTAGTTTTAATGCTTTCATTACATCCGAGCAACGCCGGGCTATACTGCTAGTAGACCAATAAAATATGTCCCTCACATATAAATTGATTGTGCCTGTCCTTATGATCTTTACACTACACTTTTCACGATGAAAAGGTCATTCTTAACTTGGCACGAAGGTGATTTCGGCGAGGTCCAGAAATACCAACATAATATCGATAAGCTACTGTAGAGCTTGTGATAGTGTGACACTCTCTTGAATTCTCAAGACTTTGGAAGTGTACAGAATATCATCGTTGATAAAATTAAATTTAAAATATAGCATCACAGTGCAGAAAACCGTATTATACCTAAATCATACTAAAGGCACAGCCACTTCTAATGGCCGGAATATCCGTCGAAGAATTTTTCAAGGAGACTCCCTGTTACCTTTCCTAATTTGTCTGGATTAATCCCAATGTTGCATGAACCAAAACGTAATAGCTATTAATACAAAGTAAGCAATAATGCATCTAATGCACTCTACATGAATGATATCAAATCCTATGACAAAAGGACAATGAGTTGAAGAGAACCTCAGTGCTGTAAAGTGTTTCTGTGACGACATACGCATGGATTTCTGTTTAGAAAAGTGTGCAAAATAAAGCATCAATAAAAGGAGAATCACAGAAATACAGTTAATAGACCTAAAGATTTTCACGGACATTGTGAAAAAAGGGACAATAGAAGCCGGTAGATACTTGGGAATTAGCGAAAAGAGATGGAATAAAGCATAACCAAAAAGAGAGGTAAGTAAGAAACGAATTCTATATATGTGTGCGTCTGCTGTTAAATCAATTGAATTTGCAAACATTTGATTGTCTGTATGTGACGAAATCCGAAGGAGGCAATGAATGTTTTCAACTAGAAATGCCCAACAAAGCCACAACAACCGGTCTCCATAGATAAAAGCGTACTTTAGAATATTGGATGATGATAAGTTTTAAAGAACATGAAATAAGTAAAACCTGTATTCATTAATAATGGAAGCTAATAAATGCCAATGGAAATCTCAAATAAGTGAAGAAATTCATGTAAAAATTATACACCTAACTACATCAGCAAAGGGTAAAAGAAAGAAAAAGTAAATGTGATTGATCATATAAAAAGAAATGAAGCTAAGATAAACTTCATTGTTACTATGTTTTCTGTACCAAATAAGCTGATCTAGACAAACCCAGAACCTATCAATGACCTCATAGTGCAAGGTTAAACGTTGAAATAGAAGCATTTATTCTTGCTGCACACAACCGATGCTTGATAACTAGAAATTACCATGCACCCATGCTGAAATATTGTGATAGTCCAAAACACAGATTTCCAGGAACAATTGACCCTTTTGTATCTAGCGGCAAAATGTTAGTACTAACCGATTATAATCTCAGCATGATAGAGTAGGTCAATATCCGCACTGGAAAACATGAAAGCCTTCCAGAAAGGAAACTGCAAGATACTGTTATGAAAATAAGCAAAACCCAGTTACTAACATAGGATGTGTAACAATTTTTATGTGGTTTTACAATATAGACAGACAAAAACCATGAAAGCAAATCATCTATATGTCCTGGTCAGAGACAACAAAAACGGAATGTGTCTTCCCATCAAACTTGAAATGAACATCTCTAAAATGTTGCACATGGGGACATGAATAAATCCCTAGTTTTTAGGACTTTTTTGTTTTATTTTATTTTGAAAAAATCCTCAGTGGAAAAATCTTTTTATTTTTTACCTTAGGCAGCTGAATGAAACGCTGAAAGAAATGAGTAAACAAAAATAATCAAAAGAAATAAAATAATGATAACAAAAGTGATAGATATTTAATGCACTTAACCTGTAAGGTTTCACTCATTGTAACGTAATTTTTTCTTCATCCCAAATATTGCTTCTAAAATAAATAGTTATAAAAATAAAAACACAGATATATCTAACAAAATCTTTCTAACCATCAACATCCGGTTTTTCATTATGACTATCGAAAGTGCATTGTTGTTGTTGTTGTTGTTTTTTAAGGGTACATCTTTTTCGAAAATTGGGAAAATGTAATAAAAAGTTGAACAGGCATGGTATGCCAGTTTAACTTTTTATTATAGATGAAACCTTGATATATATATATATATATATATATATATATATATATATATATATATATTTGTAATGAATTATTTTGGACATTATTTTTACCGATACTCGTATTTAAGTAGATATTCTGTTTTTAATTAAACAGTATTTTATATTTATATCTACCGGCCTGATTATTTCACGATAAATTTTTATGACGAAAAGGTGTGCTACCTAGCAGGATTCGAACCTAGGGGAAGCATACCATTTGATCTGGTACCGTCTTGACCACTCGACCATGAATAGCCTCTTGATCAGATGAGGTTTTTATCATGCTTATATAACACAATTTTCGATCTATCGTAAACAAACCATATCTGCTCTGTAATGTATCGTAATGTCAAACAAATGTAAACATGTTACGAAAATTAACGAAATTTAACGAAAGATATGGTTTGTTTACGATAGATCGAAAACTGTGTTATATAAGCATGATAAAAACCTCGTCTGATCAAGAGGCTATCCATGGTCGAGTGGTCAAGACGGTACCAGATCAAATGGTATGCTTCCCCTATGTAATTGGGGTCGCAGTTTCGAATCCTGCTGGGTAGCACACATTTTCGTCATAAAAATTTATCGTGAAATAATCAGGCCGGTAGATATAAATATAAAATACTGTTTAATTAAAAACAGAATATCTACTTAAATACGAGTATCGGTAAAAAATAATGTTCAAAATAATTCATTACAAATTGTCGGTTGCTTATAACCAAATTTCGTTAATTTCCGTAACATGTTTATATATATATATATATATATATATATATATATATATATATATATATATAAATTCTAAATTCTACATTCGTTAAATACCTGTTTCAGCGAGAAATTTATCGCATCTTCATTATCAATCAAAAATATAATTCTATTAATTCAAATAACTTCCATACTGTAAGAATCCCCAAAACCTATCCATACACAGGAAGTCTTAAAAAAATGGCGGGGGATTAAGAAATAATTTTTCTTTTTTAATTTGTCATAAAAAACAAAGGGGCAGAGACAGAGATTCATGACTCCAAAACATTAATTTAAAACAGTGCTCGATATATGATGTATAGAGCTGTGAATATTTATTATAAATTATGTTTTAGAACATGTACATAATTTTTTAATATATGTCCTCGACAATCATATGTTTGTTTCAACGTTGGGTGTCCAACGTTTCTTCGGGAGGGAAAAGCAAAACTGAATTCGTCTGCTGCCTATATTTGGTTCATTGTTGTTGTGGGATGTCGGTTGGGTTTATTGATAATGAAGGGAATGTGTCTTGTGTTGTCTGTTAGAGGTTTGAAGAGGCTGGTATGTAAGTGCTAAATTGTTAATTAATGGTATTATCTGTTGGAGTGTACGTTTTTATTGGTCGAGTATATCTTTTGGTTAGAATTTCGCAGAGATTGGTGTGTGGAGGGATTTGATTACTTGCTCAGTTTTGTGTGTTTGCGTGGGTTTTTTTGTGTGTGATTGAGGACTTATCTTGTTAGTTGACCTTAAGAATTTTTAGGCGTCTTGCTTAGCTAGTGTTTGATTTATTTGTGTCTTTTGTTACCAGACAAAAGGGTTTCTTAGATAGACGTGATAAGAATATTAAGCTTTCGTAATTTGATCTATTTAAGTGTGGATTGTTTTGTATTTTAGCAATGTTATTTATTCAAAAAAATGTATTTTTTAGAGGGCAAATGTAAATTTGTATTTTATCAGTTTTTTATAATTTATCTAAATTTTAATATTTTAATCTTAATTTTGAATTTAGGGGATCGATTTGTTTTCCTTTCATTTTTAATTATTCGTGGATTATAGTTTGGGAGCCTGTTTATTTATTTTAATTTTACATTTTATTTATTTAGATGTTGTTGTGGGTATTAGACCTTACTTTGAGGATTTATTAGATCGATTTTTCTGTAGCATTTTTAGTCTTTTATAATAAAAATATCTAATCAAACCCCTAGTATTCCCTTGCATGATTTTAGGGGTAGGTCCCTATTGTGTTTACAGTTTACTGTGGTTTCGTGCCTCTAGTTTAAAAGCTTGTTACTATTTATATATTTAAGGATCTCTTTTTTTTTCTTGAAGGCAAAGAAAACATGGCTCGTTTATAGATTTTGCTGTTCTTGCTTGTTTAAGGATTTTCCATTAACCTTAGGTGTTTTATTTTTGTTTTTTAATTTCCAAAAGTATTTGGAGAGAGGCGTCATGTTTTGTTTTTCTTTGTTATTGAAGGATGAGAGATGATTGTAAAATCGCTTTTTAAATACGTTCATGGTATTCCCAATATATATTTTTTCCTCTTTAGGATTTTCTATGGATGAGATCGAACACATATATATGTCAGAGATTTCGTCAGATATTTATTGACCATGGGGCATTGGTTGGGGTTTCTACAGTTACAGAGGTTGTTATCACGGGACGGACTTCTATTAGTGTTAGATTTAATTTTGCTGTGTAGTTTTAATTTGTTGTGGAGTTATGGCGAAACTTCGCCGCAAAGTTGTAGTGCCGGAAGTAAGACACGGAACACAGGAAGTAGGTTAAAAACAGTGTATTAGTATAACAAGAAACAAGTTGTTCAAAGAATTGTTAATAATAAGTAAATATAGAAATGAATAGGTCCGACGGTATTATTACGCTGACTAGTAGCTGTCGTTAACTGCTGTACTTGACCGGCTCTACTTGACTGCTCGTAACTGCTCTTTAACTCACTCCTCTTCACTGCTCCTTAGAAGAGGCGCAGGTATATTGCAAGAGCAAGAGTTCATTCCTCTTAGGAGGGCATCATAACAATATATTCATTTGGAAGTCACGTCATTACGCATCCTTGTATTCAACATTTTGGTATCTTCAGGAGTTTTATATCAAATTATTTCCAACTTTATTTTTTTCAAACGTAAATCAGGGATTGTCAGAAGGCACGACTGGAAATTTAAAATAACTGAAATTTCAAAATAAGTGGGGAGAGTTTCAAGAATTGTAAACACTTTCATTCGGTTTTTTATGATCTTAAATATATTTTCCAATGTTTATACATCTAGACATTACTTTGGATCTTTCATTGAGTAACATTTCTCGTTCTGCAAATAATTATTTGGCTAACTTTTATTCTTGGCACGATCTGTAGACATCACAAACTTTCTAAGTATGGCATTTTTTAAATATGCTTTATGTTATATCCCTGTTGTATCCTTATTTTTGGCAAATTTAAAAGCAGAATGTAAATGTATAGGTAAAAAACAAACATCCAGGACAAAAATGAAGAAAGAAAAACTTACTTGGAGTGATACTGAAGGAAAATTTTAAAAATTGTTGGTATAGTAACAGGTCTACATTTAAGCCTGAAACCCTTAAAAATTGTATTAAAATAGCTAACCACGTTTGGAAATTGAAAGAAAAAAACGGCAAAGACACTAATATAACAAAACATATGAAAAGAAAACAAGATATTACAACAATATAGATGTCTGCATATTGTTCAAGAATAAATATTAGCCATAAATAATTTCCAGAACGAGAAAACATTTCTAAATAAAAGATATGAAGTAGTGTCCGTATGTAAACATATCAGACAAATATTTTGTGGTCATACAAGCCAGAATGAAATTGTCAAAATTCTTGAAAAACTTCCTATTTATTTTGAAATTTCAGTTATTTTAAGCTTCCATTCTTGTGTTCCCTGTTATAAGTCTGAAAAAAAAATAAAACGCCTGAAGATAAAACGTAAGTTGCGTAATCAACTGATTTCCAAGCAAAAATATTTAAAATCTCTAGATTATATATATATATATATATATATATATATATATATATATATTAAACACTTTTTAATGCAACTGTATTCTGCTCTAATATAATTCTGATCAGTAACTGGATAATAATACTATATATATATATATATATATATATATATATATATATATATATATATATATAAATCAAGAGTCTGTCGCATTAACTGACGCATTACGAAACTTTGAAGTCGGCATGAATCTGCTCAGTAAAGTTACAGACGGTTAGTGCTTATCAACGTTCTATCTCCACCCTGATATCGAGCACTTTACAATAGATTTCAGCTTTTCAAAATATATTCTATCAGTAAAACCACTAAAAAACTACAATTAAAAATCATTATATATATATATATATATATATATATATATATAAACAAACAAACAAATGTACAAAGAGAAAAGATATATATATATATATATTCACATTTATCCGGGTCTTTTCTCTTTGTACATTTGTTTATTTTTTTTTTATTTCAATCGTTTCGCCCCCAATCCAGTCAGTACCGTCACTGATGCGCAGGGGGCTACATAAGAGTAAAAGTTTAGACAGGAGGAGAATAAAGCGTAAGATACAGTTACAGAGAGTTTCAGAATAAGGGCAGAGAAAGATGGGAACACAAGTGTGAAAACAGTTGTGAAGGTAGAGAGAATGGAAAAGAACAAAATATACAGGGTGATAAAGAAAGAGCTGGAGTCAGATGGATAAATGATGGGAATTGACATTGCATTAAATTCCTGTCGGTTGTAGCCGTCGTGAAAACAAGTATATAGAAGGGAGTTCCACAGGCAGGAAGATGATGGAGTAGAATTGTTGGCTTCATTTGGTTGATCTAACTGTAAATGGGCAGAACCTTGTTGCCAGTCTAGTTGTTTATAAATCATATACATGAATCTATACGTACTAATCTATATTTTTCTTCTACTAAGGATATTTCAACCTTTCTCTTCTCCGACCTTCTCCGGTTGTTTGATATCCGTATTGTATCAAACTTAACTCCGCCTTCATAGTACTATATTAGATTTATTCCTTTCTTCATTTAAGTTATTTTCTTTTATCAATTAATCTTCCTGAATTCAGTTTTCTGATAAAATATTTATTTTTGCAAATGGATCAGATTTTATATATTTGAAATATCAAACTCTGGAATTAAACTAACAAATCTAAAATTAATTTACTCTATATATCGGGCGGGAATGAAAGATTTTTTACTAAGATTTAGTGAAAGAAACAAGAACGTCATCACAAAAGAACGTATTAACTGATATATAAGAGCAAATATCTTCAAATAAGAATATAACCCGGAGGATATATACACTGGTAACTTTTTTTATCAAAATATTCTCAAATTGATCTGAAGACGACAGAAAGTCCGGAGGAAGCAATGAAAATAAGGTTCTGAATATTCGAATGAAGACGAGGCTCGCTAGTGTGAAGATATTAATAAACATTAATAATTCCTTTTCTTCAAAATTCAGAGCGGAAAAATACTTTCTCTTTTGATAACCTAGTATTAATCTCTTTATCTGTATCTGATGCTGTTTGTTCCTTAATCTCTCATCATATCAAATTCACATTCTGAAAGGACTCTCTTAACTACTGCCAAGATGATTGGTTTCACAAATTGATGCAAGCCTGATTAAATCTCTGCTACTTCTTCATATTTGTGGACTTGTAACGGAATTATTAACAATATAAATATATCGATTATTATATTCCGACACTCCTCCTCTCACATTTATTTTATATATAGACATATGAATATGCACGCACATACACACACGCGCGCGCGCGCGCACACACACACACACATTCAGAAACGCACATCAAAACATATACATATAGTACCTTCTTTGAACTATTTCTTAAATATACAACGTAACTATATTTGTCTGGATGCAGTAAATTATATGCATATATGTCTATCAGTCTCAAGTCTTAAGCGATAGATACATGTCATTACATGCATATATATATATATATATATATATATATATATATATATATATATGCGGATGTAATTGGATCTTCTCGGTCAATTAGACCCCTGTCTTTTTGGTCTTCGAAAAATGCATAAGCAAGAGGTGTTTTTAAGATGATAGGATCATCACTACGTAAAAGATACTGTTAATATGATAAGGTCATCACTACATAAGGTGGCCAAATAGCTTGCTAAATTGCTTCCACCTGTCCTGCAGCACCACATCTCATTTACTATAGAGGATTAATTTTCCTTTGTTGGGCTTATTAAAGGTTGTTCTTCTAGAAATTTGATGTGTTCATCTGATGTATGTTCCTTACTTAGTTTTATTTCCTGCATGGAAACAAAACTTTCAGCAATTTTCTTTATCGCTGTTCGTTGTCCCCCCCAGGTGTTCCTGAAGTAATTTTCGTCCAATTATTGAAGTTTGCCAATTCATCTCTTGAGTTCAGTTTTGATAACGTAATGTAACGTCAGGTTGACAGTGTAAACATGGGCTCCCCTTTGGGTCCAGCTTTGGTTAATATTTTTGATGGGTTTTATTAGGATATATTATTTAATGATCTATTTTGCCCCTCCTTGTATCGTCGCTATGTTGAGGATGCATTTTGCTTATTTAATGAAGCTGAGGCTGACCAGTCTCTTTCCTCCTTTAATAATCTCGATCCTTCTTTGCGGTTTGCTATTGAGAAAGAGATTAATTCCAACTAGCTTTACTTGATGTACAAGCGCATCGTATTCCAACATGTTTGTTTACCTCAATGTATAGAATATCTACTTTTTCAGGTTTAAAAACGAGTTGGGATTTTTTTTGCCCTAAAAAAGCAAAAATAAAACTCATAAATACTTTAACGCATAAAGCATTGATAATCTGTTCTGTAGAGCTCCTTGATAGTGAGATTAGTCTTATAACGAAAAATTTATGCGATAGTGGGTAACCTCCTACTGTTGTCAATTCGGGGATTCGTAACAACTTCAGAAAGATTAAGCCACTAGGTGTTGGTAAATATTCGGTTTATTTATGTATAACACTATTTTTGCATGTGGAAAAATGTAACCCTAGTTTAGTACGACGGAGCGAAAAAAATTATTATTAGTTGTATTATTAATTCTGCAGATTAATTGTTCTAATATGAGCAGAGAGGAACATAAACCTAATAGATAGTAAAATTGTTTATTGTCGGTTGCAATATGAATGCAGCTAAGGAATTGTTGAAAACAATATATTGCATATTTTTAGAATCTTGGAAACTGGCTCGCAAGTAAATTGAGAAATACATTTTGCAGGTGTAAGTGACAGGTCAGAAGTGGTCATCATATTGTCAGCCATTGTGTGAAAAAGCAAAGGCTTTACTGATGGCGATAAACTGAAGGCAAAATATTGCGAACAGATTTTAAAGTCGGAAAAATGAATGATGCAATCAAAAGGGAAGAAGACGGAAAGAAATGATATCATTAAGAAATATTGTTACTTCATTGGTTAAACTCAGGGAATACTGTAGCTCCGCCTCAAAGTGCGAAGACGGAAGCAATTTAATTGGCTGAAGACCTGATTTGCATGGACACCCCGTGTCCATCATGCTTCCCTTAAATGAATTTGGGACAGACATAAAAAGAAGACCTCAGAGGGGCGCATTCGGCACTCAGTCGCAGAGAGAGGTAGTTGGTTGGAACTGAGTTTTGTGACCAGTCAAAATGTAACGACAAAGGAAGAGACGGTTCCCAACTGGGAGCCATGACCGTAGAGAGAAAGACAGTCGCCTCCTATAGAGTTCTGGCTTAAGATATGAAAAAAACTGAAAGAGCTGAGAAAGAGTTAAAGTCAAACAACAAAGGTTTGAGTTGCTGCGCTGTGCTAAGGAGGATAAAACGAATTTACCGCCGCCGTCATCCACACACAGAAAGACCACTCGTCGGCAGTTTCCGTAAAGCTTCGGTGGAAAGCTTGAATAAGACATTTTGAATAGTCAAAACTTGAGTGATAAACTTTATCAACCAAAAGCTTGAATTAATGTTAAGAAAACAAACATTACACTTAAACGAAAACTTTCGCTCCGTTGTAAAGATAAGAAATTGATGACTTTTATATTCTATTTCTTTTTGTTGTTTTTTTTTTTTGTATATAAAGGCTTTTTCTGCGACTCATTCAGGCGTCATTCAATTTACTGTTCTGCGTTTCTCATTAACCCAGTTGTGCACGCGCGTGACGTCTGGTTAACGTGGTAAAGAGGCGGCTAGCAGGATTTCAGCGTGCCTTCCTGAGGACCAAATTTCACAGCTGGGGTCAGAAAGAACACCGTTGTAATAGACGATTGAAGACCAGCTACTGTGTCGAAGTAATCACGACTAGCGACCCGAGAGCGACGTCACATATGGTTTCCGTGGATTGGAGAGAAAAGTGAAAACCTACCTAGGTAAATTTCTTCTGATTTGCAAATCTGCAACTTTTACGGAAATAAAACCGCAAGAAGTTATTATAAACATCCCCCTTCAAGTGTATAGGACCTGTAACAATTTCATTGAACTTTCCAATACTTACAGAGAGAACACCCAAACCTAATCACCCACTCATGGTGACGAGAGACCGCTAAAACAAAATATACCTTCTTATTGATATCGCAATGAAAGTTCTTAAAAAATGAAAAAAAAAATCACATAAAACATCAACAACTACAGTTGTAGTTGAAAACTTTGTTTAATTAGAAAAGATGACAGTTGACGAACTGAAGGGATTCACAGTAGCCCAGGCCTTAAAGAAATATAAAAGGCTGTACTCACATGTACAGCCAACTCTTTACGATGGACTTCACTTACGTAAATCATGTCTGATTTTAGGCGTTTTTTTTTTCTAAAAAGATCCTAGATAGTAAATGTCATGAGGTCATTTTTTAACTTAAGTGTATGGATGGAACACCAGAAATCACTAGGAACTTTCAGGCAAATATTATACATAATAATGTGAATACAAAATGCAGTTTCTGTGAAAAATGCCAAGAAACAATAGAACATCTAATCTCAGGATGTTCTGTCAGTTAAGTGCCATACGTGAAACACGATTAAGCGATCATGTCTCGAAAGAGACATGACTTACTGGGCAGAAGATTATCCCGCAGTAGGTTGCCATTGCTTACTGCGGTAGACTGGTTGCCAGCCAAGGCTATAGAACCCAATCTGTCCTATTATTTAACCTATAACTGGAAGGAAGAGACGGATTAATACCTTTCCCAAGGGTATTTGCCCGTAAGTGAATGCAATGAATTCAACTGGAATTCGAACTCGTTCTCCGATTTCTTTTTCCGAGCCGATATCCACTGGACCACCACGCACATGTTCTGTACTTGCCCCAAATGAATATAACAATCGTCGCGATAGTGAGGCAATATTTACACTAGACAATGTGAACACACTATGGAAAATCGGTAAACAGACAATGGTATGAACATCACCCAGCGTCTGTTAAAGAAATTGAATATGTCACCATTCTATGAGATTACGCCATTTATACAGACAGAAAAATTGAAGCAAATAGGCCGGACGACATTATTGTTAAAAACCAAAAAGGTTAAACTTGCCTAATAATTGATATGGCTTGTCCAGCGGATTGTAACATAGCAACTAAGGAATTCGAAAAACTGTCAAAATATAAAGACCTGGAAATTGAAATAGAAAAAATTTGGAAATTGACAACAAGAATCGTGCCAGTGATAGTAGGTGCACTTGGAATGATAAAAATGGAACAAAACAACAAATTGAAAGAATCCCTGGAAACCCCAGCTTAAGAGATATACAAAAAAATTGTCTTGTGAAGTACAGCCCACACACTAAAGAGAAATTTGTCTATGTTACATTAGGGATGTTAGGGAGATATGAAAAAAACACGAAATGAAGCCATAGCAACACACCACAACCTGCCTTAGGTTTTCCTGCAGAGTTGGTAGAAATCGATTTATAATGAAAAATGACATAATAAAAATAAATTACATTTTGCTCTTATTTTCGTTACCTTGAAAGTGTCGACTAAGCGTCTAATTCAATTAAACATACTAAACTACTTATTGTGTGAAATTCATAATGATTAATACTTAATTGGCTATTCAATATTAAGGTTGTTTAGTGTTAAATTTGCATAGCATCGGACGCGTTCCAGAAGCTGAGTAATATAGTAACCCACAGGAAAATTTCCCTAGAAACAAAGAAAAGAGTGCTGGATTGCTGTGTGATGTCAGTTTTTCAATACGGCAGTGAAAGCTGGACAATATAATCAAAAATGAGGACAAAACTGGAAGCAGCGGAAATGTGGTTCTAGAGAAGGATGCTGTGGATATCGTGGGCTGAGCTTGCAAGCAACGATGAGGTGTTGGAAAGAATGGCAACAAAAAGGAAATTAAATACTCAGCATCAGGAAGAGACAACTGAAATTCCTCGGACATGCAATGACGAAGGAGAGCTTGGGGAACCTGATACTGACTGGCCAGATAGAAGGAAAGACAGACAGAGGAAGGCAGCGGTTAACATTTTTGCATGGCCTGATCAGGTGTATGGCGGAACCATGAGACGTGGAGAACCATGATCGCCTACGTCCTGACGGGACATGGCACATAGAAGAAGAAGAAGATTAAGAAGAAGAAGAAAAAGAAGAAGAAGAAGCGTTATATATTTACTGAAGTTTATTTGAGAAAATGTAGTTACTTCACATTCTGTGCCACAAATGTCGGTTCAGTGAAGCATACAGAAATCTCATTCTTCCTATTCTGCGTGTTGTGTTCATTCAGGACGTAGGCGCTAATGGCCTTCCACATCTCCTTATCCTTTTTAGTTCTTAAGAGACTTTCTCCTGTTATAATTTCAAACCTCGATCTGCCATCCATTTGCTTAATCTCATCCGTTCAACTTTTCCCCCTTCTCTCTTTCCCTCTATCTGACATGTGAGTATCAGATTCTCCAAGTCTTCTCTTTTATTAAATGTTCAATGAACTTCAGTTGTTTTTTCCTGTTATTAAATATTTGTTTTCTTTTCGTTTCCATTCTCGCCGAAAGCTCATAATACTCACATGTTCTGTTTATGGTATTCTCAGAATCTGTTTATAGGACATTTTAGTTGCTTCAAGTCTTCTTTTCATCTTGGGTGGGTTTGTCCAGTATTCGCTGCCATATTGAGGAAGAGACAACAGATAACAATTCAGTAATCTATTCTTTGTTTCCAGCTAGATTTTCCAATCACTCAGTAGTCTACTCAGCTTCTAGAATGTATCATTTGTTATGCCAATTAACCTTCATATCTCAGTGCCGCACTTCTGTAAGAATACTTCTCAGGTATATAAATTTCTGTACCTGCTAAATTTTAGTATGTCCGTCTTGTAGTTGGCATTTTGGGCTCCTTTTTATACTGATGAGCATGGATTCAGTTTTTTTTTTTGTTTATATGTATTTTTTTTATTCTTCTTTCTTCAGCTACCTTCCGTAGGAGGTAATCTCGTTTGCAGTTATCTTTCCGTGTCTCCTCTCAGCACTGTATTGTCTGCGTATGTTAAATTGTTTAGATTTTTACCTCCAGGGACGAATCCTGGCAATACTGATAGGTATCTCAGAATTATCTCATCGTATAGATTGAATAAATCTAGTGAAAAGACACCTCCTTTTCTTACGCCCCTTTCTATACTTGTATATCTGTTGACCTCATTTCCTACCCGTATACAGACGGTTTACTGCCAGTGAAGATTCTTGATTACTCTAATATTTTTCCCGAATGAGTTAAGATTGCTGAGAATCTCTATCAAGTCTTTGTGGCGTAATTTATCGATTGGCTTTGTGTAGTCTTCGAAATAAAGTAACACATCCTTCTGCGTTTGTATTGCCTTTTCTGATAACATTTTAAGCATAAATATCACTTTCCTTGCTTCAGTGTCCTTGAGGAAGTTTCACTGTTCTTGTCCTATCTCTGACATGAATCTGCCGCACGATCTGTTCATCAGGATTCGGATGATGAGTTTTGTTATGTGACTCATTAAGTTGATTTTTCTGTGAAGTTTATATTACTTTGCGCCTGGCTTCTTAGGCAGAGCTATGAAAATTAATCTGCTTACGTATTCAGGTATATCACCACTATTGTAGATTTAATATATTATTGTTGTAATTTTTTGCATACCGAAATAGTCTAAGGTTGTTATCATCTCTATGACAATGCAGTCTGGTGCAACTGCTTTGCTTCAATTTAGTTTGGCCAGTGCAGCTTCCACTTCAGATTTTAATATTTCCAGTCTGTCAGTATCCCTGTGTATTGAATGTTGCTTTTTTTGTCATGGAAAAGATGACGAATATAATATTCCCATCGATGATTTCCTCTTTCTCTTATCTGAGTTGTCCGTCCAACTCAAAACATTTTATTAGTAGGAGAAGATGCCAATGAGAGGAGTAGATGGAAATCGTTTCTTGAAAGTTGGAAAGGAGAGCTGAGGCTGTTAGTA
Source organism: Ascarosepion bandense (assembly GCA_037127315.1). Taxonomy (NCBI): domain Eukaryota; kingdom Metazoa; phylum Mollusca; class Cephalopoda; order Sepiida; family Sepiidae; genus Ascarosepion; species Ascarosepion bandense. The sequence goes on from JBBBDQ010000266.1 coordinate 10,907,495, forward strand.
ACCATTTTCAGCATTAAGAAGAAGGCATTGAATGCATGTTGATGTAGTATTCGAACGGAGTATAAAGTGTACTTTTTGTTTCAAATTTACGGGGGAAAATATTTACATTTTTTTTGTTGACTAAATGAATTTAAAATAAAAATAAAAATAATTTATTCTGTTAAAGCTTTATTTTTTTTTAATTTTATTTTCTGAAGTATGAAATATTAAATCTGAAAAAAAAAACACTTAGATAATTAAATTTACCATTGGCACTTTTTTACATATTTTGTTTTTAGTTGAAAAAACACTTTTTTAAAAATATTTCTTTCGTTTCTAAATTACGGAGAAAAATATTCACATTTTTTTTTTGTTCTTTTTAATAAAAAAATATTTTAGTCACGTTTGACACGTGTGATTTGATTTCTGTGACGTAATTTAGCAACCATCTTAGATCTTAAATGCTTTACGGAGCAAATGTAAACAATCGTGTCCATTGGCCAAAAAGTGAGAAAGGGAAAATTGCTGAACTTAAACTCAAAAAGTATGTGTCGACCTGGCTTCCCTGTAGATATGTGTCCCTAGAAAGTTTGAATGGCGTAGCTTTAAAAATGTAGGAACAGTCATACACAGATCACAGATTGCTTTTGATATAGAGAGATTTCTATCCTTGGTTTTTGTATATCCTGTCAAGGATGGTGTCATTTGTCCTGTTAACTCCCTTATTTTTGTGCAGGTTTCCTTTATTAGTCATGCCCACTCTTTTCCTTCTGATAACTTTTTGAGCGATTACTCTTTAGGTTGTCTAAATGTGCTCCTTATTTATTTGTATATTTTTCTATATTCCATTGCATGTCTTGTTTCCCCTCCTTTGCATCATATACAGAATCTCTTTCGTGATTTACTCACATTTTCCGGTCCTGGGCATGACGATAAACAACATCCTGTAGCAAGGCCTCTGATTGGGAGGTTGTGAGGAGCATGGAATCACCTCTTAATTGCTGTTGTTAGCACCTGTTAGGGTCCCAGCTATGAGCAAATAGTTAATCCCCAAACTGGGTTCAAGACACGATGAAAGTATAAAAATACACTTTTAAAAAAATAAATACATTTTTGAAGAAAAACATTACGAACAATACAATTTTGAAGAAAACATTACCATAACACATTTTTGAAGGAAAAAAATTATTCTCAGCAAAACATTTCGGAATACAAAACTAGAAAACATTTTCAGTTTTTTAAAATAAAAAAGATAAAAAAGTTTTCATTAAAATCCGACTAAATCAATCTTCTCACTAAAACTGAACATTAAAAAGATAGTTTAAAAACCCACCATTTTGGCATTAAATAACATTGAGTTAAGCAAAACTCAATCTCAACTCATTTTTCCGTCTTGTTGTTTGCTGATATTACTAACGATTCCTTTAGTGTGTCTCATTTCTTGTTTCCGTTTCAAATTTGTTCTTCGATTTGTTTTTCCCATAGTCTGTGTATTTTTTTCTTCAAATTGAGATCCTTCACGAGTCTGTTGTATTTTAGTCTGGTTACTGCACTAAGTTTCATTCTTTAGTTAATATATGACTGGTAGGTGGTCGTTTTCACAGTCGCCACTTGAATATGTTTTTCAATGAACAACAGCGTTCCTTAATCAATTTGATTTTTCGTGTCACTTGGGCTTTTCCATGACCGTAACCGAAATCTCATTATAAGGTTGAATTTATAAAAAGCAAGGAACAACCAAAAAATTAATAAGAATGAATAAGCAGGTGCACTTTTGTGTATTGAATAAATTTTTCCGGTTTAAATTTAAGAGTGAGTGACGTTGGAGGTCCTGGTAGTGTAAGACTTTGTCATCGACTTTGTGAGTGAAAATTATTTTCTAGAGTGTCATATTTGCATAGACGCTTGAGAAAAGTTTGAAACTCTATTTTCCTTACTAGCAGACTGGGCTCTCTAGTTTAGGGTAGAATCCAGTCGAAGAAATGTAAAATCCTTTATAACGAACCGTAGATAATGCAAATGGAAAAACTAGACTCTGTTCCCAAGTATTTCATGTTAATTGAAAGATATTAAAAGAAGAGAGAGCCATGATCACGACGTTGTGAAAAAACAAAAGAAAATAGAATAAGACAAGCACCTGATGAAAACCTGTATGTACTATCGCCGAAACGTGTAATAATGCTTACAACAATTACAGCACTTGTTCACCCCTTGTTATCTTTTCTTTATTGATGGTTACATATTAATATAAGTATATTTCGGGAAAATAATGCAGTATAAGTAGTAATAATTAGATTGTTTGTAATTTCCCATCGCTGTGTTGCTTTTTACTTCTGATTATGTGTCTTATTCGAATCTTTTTGCCAGTTTTTACTTGTCACAGCAAATGAGGCTTAATTGTTAGAGAACATAATTTCTCCTGAATTATACGAGGAGATATCAGAGATGAAAAACAAAAGATGAGATGGAGATGACAAAGAGAAAGTGTGATAAATATAAATGTCATTGAGAGAGGGAAATTGAAAAAAAAAAACTATACACGAATGAAATTTTATTATTAAACGCAGAGCGTTAATTAGGTGAGAGAAATAAAAAAAGGTGGAAAATGCAGAAAGAAATATTAAGAGAAACGGAAAGAGAAAGTGAGAAAATTATAAATTACACACACACAATGAAAAGAGGAAGAGATATACAATAAAACAACAGAAAACTGTGAACGCAAAAGTGGAGTTTTATATAGTATCACGCTTACATCACTAACGGGAGACACTAAAGCGAGTAAAATTATATGAAACTCCGTATTTCCAGGCTTAGGGCTATATCACGTTGAATACAAAGGTCCGAAGTTAAGCAACTTTGAGCCTGGTCAGTACTTAGATGGGTGACCGCTTCGGAATACCAGGTGCTGTAAGTGTTTAATGACGGATGTGCGTTGTGGAGCCGAGTTCGAATTCCAATTGAATACCCTGCATTCACTTAAGCACTGCTACCCTTGGGAAAGGTATTAATCTGTCCCTTACTGCCAGTTATGGGTTAAGTAACAAGGGTAGGTCTTGGGGACTCTACCCTTAAAAACAAATCCCAATGAATCTTGATACTCAAAAAGAAAAAAAATTACTAAATACAAAAACTTATATGAAAACAACAATAAATAGTTGAAAGAAAAAGGTATTACCATAAATAAATAAAATTTAGTTGGCAATAAATGACCCACCGAGGTGTTGATATGCCACAAAACAACCAACCAACCGTATTTTCCCGGCACAGCATCGTATGAAAAAGAACAATCAAATATGATTGGATGATAAAAAGGAAAACTTCCAAATATTTTGTAATAAGATAAGACACATTTTCTCTTTTTACGTGAATGTGTAAAAATTATATTTAATTTACCAAGAAACGCATTGTCATATCAGATTTGAGAAGATAAGATTTCTTTAAAAAATAGGGCCAGGAAATTTTACCAGTCTGAAACAATCCTGCACATATATAAATCTACCATCCGCCCGTGCATTGAATATTACTGCCATATTTGGTCGGGTGCTCCTGCTATCCACCTAGGTGTCCTTGACAAAATCCAACGGAAAATCTGTAATGTGATCGATCCCGACTTGGCAGCACAGATACAGACACTTTCTCATCGATGCAACGTGGCTTCCCTGTGTCTCTTCTACAAATATTTTCACGGCTTCTGCTCCGATGAACTTAGCTCACTGGTGCCTCCTATATATGAATTTACTCGAGCCACAAGATTAGCAACTAGGTCCCACCCTTCTACTGTGAAACCAATAAATTGTAAACGCAAATTCTTCTCCACCAGCTTCTTTTCTCGCACTTCCCGCCTATGGAATTCTCTTCCATTTAACTGCTTTCACGACAGCTACAATCTCCATGTATTTAAATGTAAATTCGATAGTAATCTCCTATCTCACTAACCTGCATCCTCTCTCTCTCTCTCTCTCATGCTTCTTTCTTCGTCCACTCCACTCTCATCAGTATTCCCATCCTTCTCTTACCCACTTCCTGACACCCTCTATAACCTGTCACTCTTTCTCATACATTTCCTCCTATGTAACCCCCAGCAAAACATTGGCAGTAAAATGCCTTGCTTTGGGTTATATGATTATAAAAAATATTAAAATAAAATACAATTCACAAAAATGATTTAAAGAATTAAATTATTTCAACCGATAAACCGGCTTATTATTTTATCAAGCAATAATTGCAGAATAAAACAATTTGTCGAGTATTATTTCATCGGTTGAAATATACTAAGTCGATCAATGTAAATAATCTACTGAATATTCGCATAAAAATATCTAGACACTTTTTCCAATGAGAACTAATAGAAGGGAAATAGTAAAAAATACTGAGAAATCTTAAGAATAATGTAGAATGAAAAAAATGATTAACATATATGATTGTTTCGCACTCTTCCAGTAATGAACAGTATTGGGGAAATCATAGAAGCGTCAATGAAATTTACACAATTTCTTGATGACAAAGTCTGTTCCAAATTTTCAAATACTGTTCATTGAAATAATTGAGGAATGTTTCAAATACTGTGTTATTACTAACATTATTAAAGTCATATTATAATTTCTTTGACGTATGTAATATTCCTGACCTGTTTGTACTGTTTAAGTCCAAATTATTATCCTTATCCTTGTTATCTTTCTTGCTTAATCACAAAGTTTCAGGCGTTGTCCTCTCCGGCCTTCATCGAACGAAACATTATTTAATCAAAGGAGACAGACTGTTCTTGTTCCATTGTCCATGTGTTAGAGTACCATGTATAGTTCTTATTTTTAGTACTGCTCACTTATTACTCTTTCTCCTTTCACTGAGCCCAAGTACACACTGCCCAGCCCAGAAACAGAACTCACAATTACTATATCACCAAATTCAGGAACGAACGGATTAAATCCATTAAGGTGTTGTCCCGTAGGCCGTAGTATACAATAACCAAAACATTATGATAGAAACAACAAATATGTGAACAATAGTCTAAAAGTAAATATTTTAAATATAACGTGCAATACCAGATAATTAGGGTTACTTTATCCAGTTTTAACATATTAAGATATTAAAATATTCTTAGGATAAAAATCGAAATCTTGAAAAAAAAGTACCTGAAATATGTCGTGTTCAAAAGACTGAATGATTCACTGTTTGTTCCCATGGTGTTAGCCAGTGCACCTGAATGAAAGGGGTTTTCTATTTCTCTGATTGCATTCACTTACGCGCAAATACCCTTGGTAAAGGTATTAATCCGTCTATTCCTTCCAGTTATGGGTTAAATAACAGGACAGATTGGGTTCTATAGCCTTGGCTGGCAACCAGTCTACCGCAGAAAGCAATGGCAACCTACTGCGGGATAATCTTCTGCCCAGTCAGTCATGTCTCTTTCGAGACATGATCGTCCAAGCGTATTTCACGTATGGCACTTAACTGACTGATACCATGGAAGCTAACGGATTCTAAAGTGACTCATAGCATATGGATCTATTACTTCCAGCTTTAGATGTGTCTGAATTTAAGTCATTGTTTGTTACCGCAAAATTCTCCAGTCAAGTCCAGTAAGGACTCGAAGTAGACCAATGTACTGTTTACGATGCATGCCAAATATTCCCACAAACATGAATTGAGATATCGCCCTACATTAACATACCCAGTTCGAATTCAGTGATTCAAAATGTCTACCTTAAGTAAGCTACTCCGTGTTCAAATTGAATAATTTCTAGTCACAATCAAAATATGAATTTGTACACTTTCGGCGGACCTCAAATGGAATGACTATATCGAATCCATTGCCAAATCTGCTGCTATGAAAGTCGGCTCTCTGTGCAGGGCCCGGAAGTTTTTCCCACCTGAATCTATTCTGCACATATACAAATCTACCATCCGCCCGTGTATTGAATATTGCTGCCATATCTGGTCGGGTGCCCCTGCTACTCTCCTTGGGCTTCTTGACAAAATACAAAGGAGGATCTGTAACGTGGTTGATACTGACTTGGCAGCAACCACTCTCTCACCGGCATGATGTGGCTTCCCTGTGCCTCTTCTACAAGTACTTTCATGGCTACTGCTCCGATGAACTTAGATCACTGGTGCCGCCTAAGCACGAATTTACACGAGATACTAGATTAGCAAATAGGTCCCACTGTTTTACAGTTAAACAAATAAGATGTAACCGTAAATTCTACTCCAACAGCTTCTTTTCTCGCGCTTCCCGCCTGTGGAATTCCCTTCCACAAGTCTGCTTTCCCGACAGCTACAATCTCCAGCTGTTTAAATGTAGGGTCAATAGACACCTCCTATCACACTAACTCCCAATTATTCTCAGAACACTCTAATCTACCCAACCCTCTTTCTCGGTATCCTTACCCGCCTATCACCCACCCTCTGACATTTCCTATATTTAATCATCCTTTCTCCACTCTATGTAGCTCCCTGCGCAGTAGTGGCAGTGACATGCCTTGCTCGGGGTGAAACGCTTATAAAAAAAACAAAAAAAAACACGTTAAGGTAAGATGGCAAAACCAAATATAAATATTATATATTCATTTCACATGATTTTAGCACATCAACGTATGCGAACATATACAATGATGCAAAATGATTTCGATATATATCTACCTACAGCTTCAACTTAATACAGTGCCAAACCGATTAAATGCGCAGTATTGTTGCAGAAAAATAATTAAATTAACAAAATATGTATTTATCAATCTAATAACCTTCCTTGACATTGTGTACTTCCTTAATTGAATGTCCATATTATACAATGACGATCGCCATTAATTACAAAAATCCAATTCTATACACTCTCTCTTATGTACCATGTACCTTCCGGACGCGATAATCATGACTTTTCCCATTTTCGTACCTTTTGTTTTTTCTCTGTCCCCAAAAACCCTGTGTTAACAACAATTTACACGAGCTCTTTAGGTAGGTTATACGTTCTTCTCTCTGTCCCTCTTGCTCCTTACGTTCATACCACATTGAAACAACCGTTCTTTTTTTTTTTGTCCGATCACCAAAGTTAAGCAACGTCAAACTTGGCCAGTAACTGGATGGTAGACCGCTTGAGAATACCAGGTGCTGTAAGATTGGATGTTCAGATAGTGTAATGGATTACAGTGAATCGCTTTGTTCCATATTCTGGTTGGGTTCGTTATATTCGCTTACCTTTGTGAAAGAACAGTCCATTCATTGTCTCCAGTTATTGGTTAATTAGTGGAAATTGTATCAGTAAATCTTTATTCTTCAAATGATTTTTACATTCAAAAATAATTTCTTGTTTTAATTACCTGCAAAACTTTGATAAATCTTAAAAACAAATCAGTTAGAATCTAATATGTCTCTCGTGCCTTCACTATGTCGTTTGATTATCAGATTTTTTCTAACAGCTCTTTCTTCTCGCGATGTAGAAATTTCAACTGTATCTTTCTGATGTTAACTGCAAGTATCCTTTGTGTTTCTATTTTTCTAAAACAGTCTTGTTACTCCCGTTCAGTTAAGCATTCCTCTGTAGAACAATGTTAGTCCCTCTTCATTTGTCAAATTACTGGACAGGTATTACATAACAGCTTAATTCTTATTTTTTACTGACATCTTCTATTTGCTTAATACTTTACTCAACTATTTTTATACATTTTAGTTATTCCTGTGTCTCTTCGGATTGCGGTGTCATATTTTTTAGTCCTTTGTTAAAGACCTTGCAAGTTATTTAAATTTTTGTACTTGTATGATTTTGGAATATCTATTTTGTAATTTATATTTTAGTTTGTTTGTTTTTTGTTTTTTTTCTTGCGAGGAGTAGTGACAACCTTACATTCTGCCTTCTAACAACTGATGTTTATTATTTTTTTACGGCTTTCTCATAATATCATACACTAAACGTTAAAATCAAACTTGTATAATATTTTGGCTCCTTCAGAATTAACCAATCATGATATGTTACTCTAATTTGTCAAAAGATACTTGTTTTTTTTTAATTTGACTTTATTAAAAAATACAAACTGAAATTAAATAGTAAATATAATTGTTTTTGTAATAAAAAAAAATAACTTAAAATAACTGCATATATATTCAGTATCAGTAACTATGAGTAATGTCTTCAATTAGAGTTTGGTTTTCAGGCAATTTTTCAGTTATGTCTATTTGTATTTTATTCAACTTTCATCGTTCCAAAGACAGCAATGCTTGAAAAGTCGTATTCTCAGAGTGGTTAAATGGTGCAGTTCGTCATAAGTAAACTTCTAGTCGCTAAGATAAAAAATAGAAACGCATTAAAATAAATACAGTGAACGAAAGAACAGGAATGGAAATAGTTGGCAAATCGAACGGAGATGAGTACATCACCTTTAGGACAAAGGAGAGAAAAGATATATTGAAAATATTCCAAAATAAACTAAGTGTAGGAATTACAAAATGAAAAGAATTACAAGATGAAAAGAAATGATGAAATGCTTTTAGAAAAGATAAAATACTATTATAACTCTTAACTAATTTGCCCATAATTATTATTTACTAAAGATGTTGGGTTTATTCGTGCATTCGGAAAAATGTCGCTCTCATTACGGAAGAAATTTTACAAAAATATTGTTTGCGCATGTGCAAACAGTGGCACATTAAAACGATCAATGTATCCGAATGTATATATATATATATATATATATATATATATATATATATATATATATATATATATACAGTACTGTGCAAAAGTAAAAAGTATTAGGACAAGAACTATTTTATCTTTTATGAGGTATATTGACAGAAAATAAACAATTTAATTAAAGTAATTTTATTTGATCTACTCAACAAATGCTTTAACAAGAAAAATACTTGTTACAAAATAAATTTAATATTTAGTATAATAGTTTTTTGCTTTGAACACAGCCTTTATTCTGTCAGTCATTGACATCACAAGCTTCTTCAATGTACCTAATGCTATCTCCTTCCAAGCTGCTTGTGTATGTTCCTAAAGCGTGTCTTGCTAATTAACATTAGATTTATCAATTTTTTTATCCAAATTATCCCCTAGATGCTCAATAGGGTTGAGATCAGGGCTTTGTGGGAGCAAATTCAAATTCGGAAGCCTTCTTTCCGCTTCCTTTTTAGTTAAATAATTCTTACGAAGAATTTCACCCTGTATTTGAATTTCAGTGAGGTTTTTAGAAAAATCACCCCTGTCCTAATACTTTTGCACACTACCGGTAGGGTGCAAATTGTTAGGATGGGGGTGAGTTTAAATTTTATTTTGATGCATCATAAAAGATATCATAGTTATTGTGCTAATACTTTTGCACATTACTCAATATATATATATATATATATATGTGTGTGTGTGTGTGTGTGTGTGTGTAAGAACTTGTATTGACTACAATATGTATAGTGAGACAAACAAGTTGTTATCATTCGCAATTATTCTATACACACTGACGTAACAAAAGTCTTGGAAAGCAAGATATAAAGGCCATGTTCAGTGACACCACTCTAACTTGAAGTCTTCAAATTTCTTAGGGTTTTTTTTTTTTTGTCATTTGACGGATGCTCGATATGCTGAAAAACTGTTTTAGCTGCTCATACCGAAGCAATCATGAAACTATTTACAGGTATATTCAGTCAGTTAAGTACCATACGTAATACACGCTTTGAGTGATCATGTCTCACTTTTGGGCGATCATAACTGACTGGGGAGAAGATTATCTCGCAGTAGGTTGCCACTGATATCTGCTGTAGACTGTTTGCCAGCCAAGGCTATAGAACCCAATCTGTCCTATTAATTTACCCATAGCTAGAGTAGGGGAGAGATGTATTATATTAAGTAATAATTAGTGGGGGAGCAGTTTATTACTTCACAACTATATAAAATTGATCCCCCTCTTTATGCCCAGTAGAAGCCTTAATCATGATTCCAACTATTATATTCAGTCAGTTTAGTACCATACGTAATACACGCTTTGGGCGATCATGTCTCACTTTTGGGCGATCATGACTGACTGGGGTGCAGATTATCACGCAGTAGGTTGCCATTGATTTCTGCTGTAGACTGGTTGCCGACCAAGGCTGTAGAACTGTTCTGTAATGTATCCCATAACTGGAGCGAAGAGACGGATTAATACCTTTCCCAAAGGTATTTCCGCGTAAGTGAGTGCAAAGAATTCAACTGAAATTCGAACTCGGCTCTCTGATTTCTCGTCCCGAGCCGATATCTACTGCACTACAACACACATCAGCTAATAAATATGGAACGCTTCATGAATTCGCGTGTCATCCTTGCGCAGGGGCCATGCTAATCTTCTCTGTATTTTTCTAATTTTAGTATATGTAATACCGAAGAAACATTCTATTTATGAAGCGGTTATGACATTCTACCTCCTTTGCTCATCAGTGTCATGTGTAAACTAGAAATATCTGACAGAAGGGATTAGTGACTACCCTGAACAGTGCATTGGTCGACACCGTGACCAGAGACTGTTGGCTAGAATTGTGTATAGTAACAGTCGAATGAATCTGGCTTACATCCTATCCATATTCAATGAAGAAGTAGAAGAGCCAAATGCTTCAGTTCAGGTCAAATTTCTTTAGCTTTCATGAAATGTGGAAAAAAGACCGGCTATGGTGTCTTTTTAACACGATAACATTACTTGGAATCATGAAGTGGTTGACAGACACTGGAGGTATGGTTGCGTTGTGTCCAGTGAGTCATTGTTCCTTCTGTCAATATGTGGTCCATATCCTATGATGTCATTAACTCCAGTTGTCAACAAGTCACCGTCTAGTTGGAAGTTTGTTCTAAAATGGTTTAGGGCAGTTCATGTAACCTATGTACGATCCATTCGATAAAACACGTCATTGACTGGGGATGGCTAAGTTGCATTGTTTCAAGACAAACTGCACCCATTCTTAAACTCCACGAACAGAATTAGTTGTAAACAAAAGAAATTGAAAAACAAAATCTTCCCTTTTCCCATTCCTTTAATCCCCCAGTGAACTATATACACGGTCCTATATACATGCAGCCCGTTTAAGGAGTAGATGCAATAGATTTGAAGATAGCATTGAATTGTGAAGATTACAGTCACTAGGCAGTGATTAATTTTTTTTTCCGTTCTCTAGCAGATACCACAGACCATTTGTTGAAGATTGTAACACTTTCCCCCGGCTGACTAGATGCCCCTGGTCCGGAACCTCTTGTGATAATGACACGATCGTCTTAGTTGCTGCTCTGAAATGCGCATTTTGATGAATTTCATTCGCCGGATATATTGTTTGGTTTCTTTTTAGAGGTATATGAACATCTATGACTTATTTAATGCAGAAATCAAAAAAATTTGGACGTCATATTATACTTTCAACTACAGATATTTTGAACATAATTTTATACTTTCACTACATATTGACAATCACTATAATTGACAATCTTTAAAAAATGTATCGCTGGTAATTTTATTATAAAGTTTTTTTATAGTCATATCACCTTAAGCAAGTCGTAAGGGGTTACATAGAAGGAAAGTCATGGGAAAGAGTGTCAAGTTATAGGGGTGTCAGGAAGAGGGTAAGAGAAGGATGAGAATACTGATGAGAGTACTGAAAGAGGAGTACCCTTGTACTCTACTATGACACTGTCGGCACTCTACCTTCGGGTAGAGAGCTCTCTCTGCTTCCGAGCAGAGAGCACTAACCCAGTCGTGGTTCAGCCGAAGGGTAGAATCACGACTGGGGAAAAATACACAGATATTTTTAGCCTGGCTATATGGCCGGGAAGACCCACAATAAAATGACCTTGTGTCACATCTAGCCTTGCGTGGGAAAGTTAGTAAATACCGAGAATACTGATGAGAGTGGAGTGGAGGGAGAAATGGGCATGAGAGAGGGGATGCAAGTTAGAGAGAGAGGAGATGATTATTGACTTTACATTTAAATACTTGGAGATTGTAGCTGTTAGGGAAGCAAGTAAATAGAAGGGAATTCCACAGGCGGTAATTGAGAGAAAAGTAGCTGATGGAGTAGAATTTGGGTTTACATTTTATTAGTTTCACAATAAAGAGGTGGGACCTAGTTGCTAATCTTGTGGCTCGAGTAAATTCATATATAGGGGCCACCAGAGAGCTAAGTTCATCGAAACAGAAACCGTGAAAATAATTGTAGACGAGACAAAGGGAAGTCACATTTCAGAGGTGAGAAAGTGATTGTATCTTATTTAATTTTTTTTAATGTTGAATTGATTCGCATCTTACTATAAAAATCTAATTTTGGTAATTTGATTATAAAAATTTATTGTTAAAATTTTAATATAAAATGTGTTGTTGAGAAAAGTACTATTTATATTTTCAGTGGTTGTAATCATTATTTGCCTATAATTGGAACCCTATGATGCGCACCAGCATGGATCAGGGCAAATCCGGGTACAACAGCAGTTAAGAAGTTAATCGATGCTACTCAAAAATCTAATCTACCGTTTTTGTTTTAGATATTGTGGCATAGAAGAAGTTTTGACAAACGCCCCTCTCCTTCTTTCACTCAGAGTGACGCCCCTTCCATCCTTGTGGGATTTTGTTCTTATAGAGGGGAAAATATTAAAACTGAATATGGGTAAGTTGTTGAAAAAAGGACTACAAATAAACAGCAAGAAAACTGAATGCATAGTCATCAGCAAAACGAGCAATCCAAAGGGTCAAATACAGGTAGGGGATACTAGAATCAAGCAAATACAAAAATTTAAATACATAGAAAATGTTCTAACAGGAGATGGAAAGTGCGACACAGAGATCCGAAGACGAATTGGCATGGTAGATGACGCGCTTCAGAAGCTGAGTAAAGTACTAAGACACAAGAAAATTTCACTAGAAACAAAGAAGAGAGAGCTAGATTGCTGTGTGATGTCAGTTCTTCAATACGGCAGTAAATGTTGGACAATATCATCAAAGATAAGGGGAAAAAATGAAGCAGCGGAAATGTGGTTCTACAGAAGGATGCTGCGGATATCATGGACCGAGCAAGCGAGCAATGATGAGGTACTGGAAAGAATGGCAACAAAAAGGAAATTAATACTGAGCATCAGGAAGAGACAACTGAAGTTCCTTGGACATGCAATGAGGAAGGAGGGCTTGGAGAACTTGATACTGACAGGCCAGATAGAAGGAAAAAGAAACGGAGGAAGACAGCGGATAATATATATGAGGGGCCTGATCAGGTGGATGACGGAACGGGGGTTGCGAGGTGTAACAGGACAAAACATACTAAGAACCACCAGGTATAGGGAGACGTGTAAAGCCCTGATCGACACCGTCCTGAACGGACAGGGCACATAGAAGAAGAAGAAGAAGAAGAAGAAGAAGAAGAAGAAGAAAGTTGACAAAAAAACATCGTAAATTACTAGTTTCGAACTTTGAAAAGATTTCTTCAAAACAAACGATAGAATTCCATATATGTAGTGAGAGGGAAGGAAGTACAACAAACATCTGTTACAATTTTATATTTTTTATATTTTTTATAGGTTTTGAAGAGACAAGGAGGCCCAATAATAAATGTAAACTTTAAATGGTTGCCAGTGAATGTGCTTAGTGCATAACCGTTGTGGGATCTTCCCTTTGTATATGATAATGGACTCGACTGGAGTATACCTATACTAATGCCATAGTGAGATACGGAGAGCTGCCATAGAGTCAACGTAGAGATCCGTCAGACTTATCAGAGAGTACCAGAAATGATATGTAAGTTACCAAGAGATACCGAAGTAACCCAGAGAGTACAGCATCAGAAATCAGACTAGCTCTGAGCTCCTCTCAGCTAGAATAATATACACGGATATACTATTTCCAACGACTTCACTTTATGATTTGTATATATTTATTTCTTACTAATAGTATTCCTGGATTTACTAATCTGCGTTCAAGTTTGTAAATCACGTTCAATATAACCTCCTTTTCTATATCAATATCTGTTTTTGGTGTTCACTATTTTGTTCGGTTTCTCACCCGGATTCCACAGCAATAACAAAGACGCCACCATTCTGTTTTCTGTCAGTTTTGCTTTTGTTTTTACCGATATTTTTTAAATATCCCAAATTGTGATAGCAGTAGTGTTTTTTAGCAAAGTCTCTATATATAAAACTAACAGTATAGCCCGGGTGAAATGAAAGTTTTAAAACTAATCCATGGTCCTGGAGCTCAAACTCTTTTGACGTTGGCACGAAAGACTAAAAAGCAATAGTTGATTCCAATTACAGCGAAACCGTAGACTGAAAGAAGAATGAATGGATGTTAGTCAAATTTTGATTTCCTGCTATCGATATCAAAAAAGTTTTTTTCGTCGTAAACTTGACGACACCTAAATAAGTCCTCTGTGTAAATGGTATCATGGCTGAGATTAAGAACTACAATTATACCTACTTAGAGCCAAACCCGAAGCAAAAACTAAAATAAAAGGGCTGAAAAAATATAGACACAGACAGATAAACAGACACACACAGACAAACATCTTGCCTTTTATACATACATATATTATCGATTTTCTGCACTATTGTAAGAACTGCAACCTTGAAACTTCTGGATATCCTTTCTTATGTCTTTGTCTATGAGTGTATCAAATTTGATTAAAATCGGACCACTCCTTCTATAACGCGATTTTTCGATTATCGATATTTATCGGAGATACCTCGACACAAAACCTAGCTAAGAACACTCGCAGACGCTTATAGTACAACTGTGTAAATTTTCAAGAAAATCGGTACAGCCGTTTCGGAGTCTATATGTAACGGACACACACGCGCACACACACACAGACAAATTTCCGTTTATAAATAAGTTTAGATTTAGATTAGATCTCGTAGCAAATATGTTTACAAACAAGAGCTTTATTAATGCTACATGTCAGCTAAGGGTAATACGGGATTACACTCTCTTTCGATTCAGGACTGACTAGGCAGAATATTTTTGCGCAATAGGCTTCAATTTTGCTGGGGTAGACTGGTTGTTAACTGAGGTATTAAAACCAAATCTGTCCTCCTATTCAACTCATAGCTGGAATGAGAACAGATGAATTAATACCTTTCCCATGAATTCAACTGGAATTCGAACTCACCTTTCCAAGTTTCCATTCTAAACCCATATCCATTACACCGCAAAGCACATACACAATTCTATATACTTAGACTTTTTGAAGCATTCCTTTGAAATATAGTAGAAGAAATTGGAAATATTATTTCACTTATAGTTTTTTGATCCTGCTCTAAAGGTTCCATTTTACATTTTTATTCAACCCATATATTTGAGAAAAGAACAGGATTTAAAAACTTGCTAAAGACATTAGTGCGAAGACTTGAATGTAATTTGAACAAGACACACGTAGTTAACATTTATTTTCTACGCCGACATTTGTTACACTGCTTTGACATCCTAATTAAGCTTAGGCTGTATGAAGTTGTTTCAGTCAGTCAGTTAAGTGCCATATGTGACACACTCTTGGGCGATCATGTCTCGAAAGAGACATGACTGACTAGGAAAAAGATTATCCCGCAATAGGTTGCCATTGCTTTCAGCGGTAGACTGGTTGCCGACCAAGACTAGAGAACCCAGTCTGTCCTGTTATTTAACTCATAACTGGAAGGAATAGACGGATTAATACCTTTCCCAATGGTATTTGTGCGCAATTGAATGCAATGAACTCGGCTGGAATTCGAACTCGGCTTCCCGATTTCTCGTTCGGAGCCGATATCCAATGCACTACAACGCACATGAGGTTGTTTAGTTTGTTATAAATATTCAATAAATTAAAACGTTTGGCTAAAGATTTTAATAATAGTCTTTTAGCTACAAACCTATTTCTAGTTTTTACGCTTCTAGTTAAGCAACGTTTGTTACAGCAATATAAAAATATTTACTGCTAAATTTCACATCATATTGCCGTGGTCTCTGATCTAGTCACACTTCAAAATAAGCCCTCTCTTAGCAATAACCTTAAAAGTGTATTTGATTGGCTTTTAAACTAATATCTTTGTTTATTGTCCACGTTTTCTATAAGTATTTGTTATAAATGAAAAACCAAGGTAAATTTAATCACTCCTTTAGACGGACATTGGAAAAGTCAGCTATCGAACCATTATTTTTCATTAATTTCCTGCTGCTGACAGATTCCGACAAAATTCAGGCTTAGTATTCGTCAGAACAATAATCTGTAACGACAGTATCAAAATAAAATTCGTATAAGAAGAGTACTGGATCTGTAACAAAAGGCATTTTCTTACTTAATTACTCTAAACTTTCCACTGAAAGAGAAGAGCAGTGAGGATACTTGAAAAGGCGACAATTTTTTATTACCTCCTCGCCCGAAAACTCAATTTCAATTTTGTTACTGCTTTGAGTATGTCGACGGAGATAGCGTGGTCAAATGGCAACCAATCTGGGACAGGGTTATTGCAAAGCATGCGCACTTTGAAATATCAACTCGAAAGCTTCTTCCGTTTCTTGACCAGCTTCAACAGCGCACATCATTTTTACAACCAACCATCCTCCATTGTCCTCAGTGTTTGTAGATTAAAACCATGCCTATCTAAAGAGTGTTGGATAAAGGAGAACAAAGCACATTTAATTACTTCGAACGCCTAATCCGTTTACAGCCAGTCTATGTTCGACCGAGCTGGGTCGTAGTAATCGAATTAGATAATGGATGAAAATCCTAACTCTCTCCCAGATATTGGATGCAGCCGTAGCTTACTTTCTGGGTTATCAGAGCTCCATGCAAGGGTTATTTGATTGGAATGGTGTTGGTGTGGGTTTGAGTGTGGCAAACATTGCTTCTGTGATGTACTCATAAGTTTGAGTCAATTTTGAATTTGTAGGCACATTCTGAAACTTTTATTCTCTTTTGTTCATGAGTTTGCTCTTCAGTAAGACACCTTTAGACGGAATCATGCGAGCAAACTGAAATTGATCTCATCAGCCGAGATCAATGGATATTCATTACATATTATAAGAAAATGTCACTCTTCTCTTTTTCTTGAATCTTTTACCAAATCCAATATTTGAATAGATAAACGGAGTTAAAGATAAAGTAGACAACAGAAAACAAAATGTCGTCCTTGCGGAAAGAAATAAAAAAAACTTGTAATATAATTAAGCAAATTACCACAAACGTACCTGCCTTTTTTTTATAACCGTTTCACCCCGAGCAAGGCATTTCACTGCCACTACTGCGCAGGGGGCTACATAGAGTGGAGGAAGGATGGTTAAATATAGGAAATGTGAGAGGGTGGGTGATAGGCGGGTAAGGATACCAAGAATGGTTAAATACAGGAAATGTCAGAGGGTGGGTGATAGGTGGGTAAGGATACCAAAAATGGTTAAATATAGGAAATGTCAGAGGGTGGGTGAGAGGCGGGTAATGATACCAAGAATGGTTAAATATAGGAAATGTCAGAGGGTGGGTGATAGGTGGGTAAGGATACCGAGAATGGGGGTTGGGTAGATGAGAGTGTTCTCAGAATAATTGGAAGTTAGTGTGATAGGAGGTGTCTATTGACCTTAAATTTAAACACCTGGAGATTGTAGCTGTCGGGAAAGCAGACTTGTGGAAGGGAATTCCACAGGCGGGAAGCGCGAGAAAAGAAACTGTTGGAGTAGAAAGTACGGTTACATGTTATCTGTTTAACTGCAAAAGGGTGGGACCTATTTGCTAATCTAGTATCTTGTGCAAATTCGTGCTTAGGCGGCACCAGTGATCTAAGTTCATCGGAGCAGAACCCATGAAAGTACTTGTAGAAGAAGCACAGGGAAGCCACATCACGCCGGTGAGAGAGTGGTTGCAGCCGGTCTGCCAAGTTAGTATCAATCACGTTACAGATTCTCCTTTGTATTTTGTCAAGAAGCCCAAGGAGAGTAGCAGGAGCACCCGACCAGATATGGCAGCAGTATTCAATACATAGGCGGATGGTAGATTTGTATATGTGCAGGATAGATTCATTGTTCTTCAATGGGAAATGTTCACACTATTTGTACTGAACATGTATAAAAGAGCTACACGCTGAAAACGCTTATGGTCTGTAAAAATTAGGAACAAATAAAATTCAGATGCTGTACTTTTTATATACTAAAATATAAATTGTGTAATCATCTCAGTGTTTGACATCATGCTTATTTCCGATATAACTGTAATATCAAATGGCATTTCTACTATAGTTTATAGTGGGTTAGCCAATCTGTATTGGTTATAAATACAAATAAAACTGACCCTCTACAATTTTATAATATCAAGTGTCACAAAGACAACAAGAAGAGAATTAATCAAGTAAAAGAAATTGTTCAACAATAAATATTTTTTTATAAACACAAGAAATACATAATATACGGTGCTAAAGTTATTAAAACACTTCAGTGTTCTTTGGTGTTTGATACTTGAAAGAATTTAAGTTGAAGAATTGATTGTAAGAAAAAGAGAAGGTGTAGTTAAGTATATTTGTCGTTGTAGGAATATTAAACAATTGATTTTGTATTAAATAGAGAAAAATGTATTGTTCTTGACTCACTGATTTTTACAGAGTTGTCGCTATTTAACCGAAGATGCTTGTTGTCGAATAGAATATTTTCTTGGTGGGCTAAGCGTTCTTTTGCAAGCTGGGTTTATTTTAATTTTAGTAATTAACGTTAAGCCTGGAATTGGTTGACAACATTCATTGTCGTGTTGTAGAATTTAGTCTGTCTTCTTTGCTGTATTGATTTCCAAGAATTCAAGTGAACAAGTTGAACATCTTAAGGGGCCACTCGTCAAGTCGCATCGAGGTTTCGTTTTTATTAGTTCTCTTGGTCACGTGGGTGGATCGTGAACAAGTATACATTTTGTGGCGTCAACTAGAGGTCAAAATTTGGGTCGGTACATTCGGACGTAGTTGACGACACCTAATTAATATTTTTTAACCAATCAGAATGCATCAGTTGTTATACTTAGTTTGGAGCCTTTATGCGTTCAACTTGCACAAAATTTTACATTTAAAAAAATGTAGGAAACTGATTCTACAAGTTTTAAACAGGGTGTGGCAAAAATAGCTTCCAACTTCTTATATTTAGAAAATATTTGTTTCAGCAGCATTAACCCTCACGCTACTATTCCGGAAATCAAAACTTACACAACCATCTCTTATTTTAACTAAAATAATAATATTAACAATAATTTTTTAAGAATTGTCTAGATAAAAAAAAAATTCAATTATTAGTAAATTTTTTGATAGTATTTCTTTTATCTTTATTGCCGATGTCAAATTTTTGTTCAATAGTCAAACAACACAAACCGAACTATGTGATCAGCTCGCGACATATTCATTATTTCGCATCTTAATTAGTCAAGCAGCTGCCCCGAATAGGTAGACGACCGGAAGATAATCTACAGCCAGCCTGGTTAGTACTTATATGAGTGACAGCTTGGTAATTAATGGGTAATGAATCGAATTTGGAAATCAGTAAACCGAGTCTCAATTCAATTCTGATCTACTATATTCATTTACACGTAAATACCGTTTTGAGCAGAAAGTGGTTCAACTTTGCCCAGATATAGGTTCATTAATAGCACTTCTATCAGTAAAACAGTACCTTCAAACAAATTTTTTACAATCTAAAAATATTTCTGGCTTTAAATAACCTAAAAAAGATTGATAAACTGTAAAAAGCAAATAAATCTACCATTCATGATGACTTTGGAATCGAGTGAGAATCTCAACGGATTTTTTTAAAACTTTATTTTAGAAGTGAAAATGTAGAATTCTGAATGGATTAAAATATAGTTCTCTCATTTTATGGTGTTCCAAATGTGTCGAAGATAAAACAAAACAACTTTTAATATGAACTATAGCAAATGAAATTTATTAGCTTCTGTCCTTTGTAATCTGTTAAAATAATTCATAATAAACGTTTATATATATATATATATATATATATATATATATATATAAACGTTTATATATATATATATAAGTTTATCATGGAAAAACAACGAAAGATGTTGAATTTACGCTAACTAGGTGGTTTAAAAGATTTCAATTAAATTATGGTTTAAATTAAAACTGAAATAACATTTCCTATAGCAGATTAAGAAATAATATGCCTAGCTATGGAGGTTTCCCGTATACAGAGAGATACTTCATGGATGAAAACTGTTAACACTACTTTTAGCTTCTAGAAAGCCATGCTTCTTAGAGGAATGGTCTTATTAGTTTATTCTCGTTTGTTTTTAACCCATAGCTTTCCAAAACAACAGTTTTGCGGATACCGCAAGATAAAATTATTCTTTTTTTTAAATGTACGTTTCAAAATAGCAACAGGCTTTTTATAGGACGAACACTGAACGGAGAACGATTGTTGCTTTCGTATATGTCTTTCATTTAAAACAAAGAATGTAGAATTCGTTTTTCTATGATTAGGCTGCAAACGAACGCGTGGTTAATACGCTATCTTTATTATTTTTCGTAAAAGCGATCATTAGATTTCGTGATCTGCTGTTCACGAACAAAGGAGAAGGTGTAGTTAGGAGCCGGGAAATATTCCGGATTTAGCTGCGAATTCAGGATTGTAGGCCTTTGAAAGGACGGACCCGCCAGGTTGAAAATATACAGTGGAGGTCACAAAGTGCTGCCAAGTATAGGCGGGTAATTATCGTTGCCTTCTTGAAGTGATCATTGATTGAAACTTCCTGACATTGCAGTAAATCTGCACGCATATTTTATATTCGCCCAAATCAGCAACTATAATTAGTGAATCCGTTTGCACGTTTTATAAGATGAGAGAGAAAAGATTGAAGGTTGAAAAAGAAAAGCAGATAAAATATATAAGATTTTTAAAAAAAATGTGTGGTCTTGTATTGTCTAGGAAAGTGTAATGGTAATGTGATTTTAGTTGTCTCGTTATAAGGAAATATCCGGTGTTCATTGAGCGAACAATTAGCGTTAATGTCAGTTAAATTTTTTTTTTCCTCTTAAAACAGTTTTGTCACAAAAATAAATTATCCAAATGCATTGCTATCTTTCTTTCCTGAACATTTTTTATTGTAATTGTCAAATGTCTATTTTATCGTTATGTTATATTCATGTTAAATGTGCCATCCATCTTAGTTATTGCTACTTTTATACATCTTCAATTCATGATTTCTAATAAAGATTTGATTCGCACCAATCTATGAGATCTATTGAACATTCAGTCAGTTAAGTGCCATACGTGATACACGCTTTGGGCTATCATTTCTAGACAAAGAAATGAGTGATTGGGCAGAAGATTATCCCGCAGTAGGGTGCCATTGTTTCTGCGTAGACTGGTTGGAAGCCAAGTCTATAGGACCCAATCTGTCCTATAATTTAACCTCTAAATGGAGGGAAGAGATGGATAAATACCTTTCCCAAGATATTTGTGTGTAAGTGAATGCAAGGAATTCAAATGGAATTCGAACTCTGCACACCGATTTGTTATTTAGAGTCGATATGTACTGCACCACAACGCACAACCTGTTGAACCTGTTGTTTAAAATCTGCAGGGTTCATTCGATTGAAGATATTTTTATTTATTGATATAAGAAAACGGTTTTATAGAGATGATAGTTTAGACATTTATGAGGGAGGCTGACGGCGTATTATTGCCAGTTTTGTATATATCAAGGAAGTGTTCTAACAGGAGATGGAAAGTGCTATACGGAGATCCGAAGACGAATTGGTATGGCAAAGGACGCGTTCCAGAAGATGAGCAAAATACTAACACACAGGAAAATCTCAATAGAAACAAAGAAGCGAGTGCTGGATTGCTATGTGATGTCAGTTCTTCAATACGGCAGTGAATGCTGGACAATATCATCGAAAATGAGGACAAAACTGGAATGTGGTTCTACAGAAGGATGCTACGGATATCGTGGACTGAGCATGCAAGCAACGATGAGGTGTTGGAAAGAATGGCAACAAAAAGGAAATTAATACTGAGCATCAGGAAGACACAACTGAAATTCCTGGGACATGCAATAAGGAAGGAGGGCTTGGAGAACCTGATACTGACTGGCCAGATAGAAGTCAAAATAGACAGAGGAAGGTAACGGATAACATATTTGCAGGGCCTGACGGGTGGATGACGGAACGGGGGTGGCGAGGTTTAACAGGAGCAAACATAGTAAGAGCCACCAGGGATATGGAGACGTGGAGAAGCATGATCACATAGAAGAAGACATATATATATATATATATATATATATATATATATATATGTATGCCAATATCTGTATGCATTAAAGAGGTTGTAATCATTCAAATAATTACATAATAATGATAAAAATTCCGAATAAATATACCGTGAACCCATAATCACATTTGTACCAGTCTTATTATAATGGAATGTTTTTTTTTATGTTTCGAGCCTCTTCAGGAAGTAGATGATCATAGTCCTTGACAATATCCTACCCTTTGTAGCTCTAAGCAATACTATCCCGGTACACGTTCTGTCGTTCATTTTTCCAACATCTTGAAATTATCTACTCGATGCTTACTACTATACATTTCTTGCGTCCTGTGAGTGTCAAATTCACCAAGCCCTCTTTTATTCTTATGTATCCGAGAAACGTCAAACTTATTTTTCTGGTTATAATTACAAGTGTTCTTTTAATTCTAATATTCTTAAAACTTCCCCGTTACTTACATTTACCGTTTATGTTCTTTTGAGCATCTTTCTATAGAATCCCATCTCTTCATCCACGAGAAAACTGCGCTGTGTTCACTACTATTTAAGACAATCGTAATACATCACTGATTCTTTTCTTTTTTAGCAAAGGATTTCTGCCTCTTAATGTCTTGTTTGCTTCCTAGTTGCCCTCAATGATTTCTTCGTTACATTTTTCGTTTGAAATATACCCAGATTGTTAATTGCTGTATTTTCCAGATTGCAATATTGTTGTAGATTATATGAGCTGATGAATAATTTTGTGAGCAGGTGTATTTTTATGAAACAGCAAAACATTATGCAAACTGTTATTAAAAGACAAATAAATATTGTTTTGATGAATATTTGATTGCTGTTAAACTTAAGAATTCGAGAAAAATTCCACGTCTCGGGAAAATAAACCCAGAGTAGTCAAGGTCAGATAAAACAGGCAATGGAATTATGCAAAATATGTGTTCGGATATGACATAATCGCTTATATAAGAGACAGAATTTAGTATTAGTGAGAAGTCGGTCGAGAGTTGAGATTGAAACCCAGACCGAGACGGACGCAGGGAAAACTGCAGGCGAGCGCGGCCCTCGATGCATATGTGCTGTCACCAATCAAACATATTCTCTTATTCTACGACGGTAACCTGATGAGTGAATAAATGATATGCTGGCTATATTTGTTTATATATAGGTGTTACGGTCGTCAGTTTATTAAATTCGTATATCGTCATTTCATCAGTGCGGAAAAGCGATTTTATAAGATAGAAGATAACAATTTTTGAGACCCTGTTTTCGAATTGACAATCGTTGTTCCATCGAAGTGTATACAACATATATGTAATTTTGGTTGCTGTTTAATTTTTCTCATCCTTGGCTCCAGGTTAAACAACACGTTGTCATTTTGATTTCTAGGTTATACACATACACACACAAACATATATATATATATATATATATATATATATATATATATATATATATGTTAGTCATCCACATACAAGCCTGTTTTGCTGTATCACAGCTCATCAGTGTGGCTAGCCATATCCACTTGTTTCTGGCCGGGATCGAGACTCGACCGATTTGGTGTCAGTCGGTGTCGCTACTTACTAAGCCATAGGCGTATGGAATCAGAGAATGAAAATTTCAACGTGTTGTATATAAGCAGTGTATACACACGCCTGTCACGGAAAGAACTCAATTCATTTCTGCAAAGTCACGCTTATATAGCAGAGGTGGAGACTGTTTTAAAATTTTTCTTCTCTAGAAAGCTCAATCGTAATGAGAGCATAATATATTAGTCATCCACATACAAGCCTGTTTCGCAGTATGACAGCTCATCAGTGTGTCTAGACACATCCACTTGCTTCTGGCCGGGATTGAAACTCGATCGATAGGAATGGGTATATCGTATCAATGCAATATATGTCGTATACCAAAACATATACCAGAGCGACGTATACCCTGGAACCTATACATATACGTTCCAGGCCATATATATATATATATATATATATATATATATATATATATATATATAGGTTCCAGGGCATACGTCGCTCTGGTATATATTTCGGTATACCACATATATTGCATTGAAACAAGATATCTAGTTCGTATCTCTTAAATGAAAATACATTATTTCATTTACGATTAATATTCACTTTGTTTCCTGTTTTCCTATATGACCTTATCTAGAAGATTTGGCATATATTTTAGTGCATTCTATCAACCCGATATCATCTGCGTATCATAACATATCCGAGTAGTCAAGTCGGGGACACTTAAATCAAGCAGGTTCAGAAATTCAAATACATGGAAATCGTTGTAACAGAGGACGACGGAAAGCGCGACACAGAGATCCGATAGCGTATTGGCATCACCAAAGATGTATTCCAAAGCCTGAATAGAATACTGGGAGACAGGAAGATTTCATTGGCAAAAAAGAAAAGAGTACTGGACTGTTAACTAATATCTGTCCTCCTTTATGGCATCGAGTGGTGAACAATCTTTTCAAGGATGAAGAGGAGACTCGAAAAAATCGAAATGTGGATCTACAGAAGGATACTGAGGATACTATGAAACGAACATGTAAGCAACGACAAGGTTTTGAAGAGGATTTATACGAAAAGGTAACTTATACTCAGCATCATAGAGAGAGAGAGAGAGAGAGAGAGAGAGAGAGAGAGAGAGAGAGAGAGAGAGAGAGATGAGGGTTCTGGAACACGTAATGAAGACAATCTTGAATCTAAGACTCTCAGGGCAGAGAGTAGGAAAGATAGACAGAGGAAAGCCACGCGAGACATACTTGATTAGATTGAGCAATTGGATAGCTGACGGGGTTTAGGTAGGATATCAAAAAGAGAAATGTTAAGAAGGGCATATGATGGGTCAAGTGGAAGTCCATGATCGCCTATGTCATGAAGGAACACAGAATATAAAAAAGAAGAAGAAGAAGAAGAAGAAAAAGAATTTCTAATTCACTTCCGATCAGCTCGTTGGTTATATACGTACCTATGAACATTAATTCCAATCCTCATAAATACGTTGGACTCTATTGCGAGGTGGGGTTTATATTGCCGCCTAACGATTGACGCCGCAAAGACTCAATTCTGAGATTATCGGACTCTGTGTCTCCAGCTGGAGTGTAACCCAGACGTGGATTCACCGAAGGGTAGAGCCTCCTCTGGGAAAAAGCAGACATTTAATTTTTGCGCGAGATGGATCGGATTACTCATATTAAAAAGATTATGTGATGCATTTTGTCTCAAGTTGGGAGGCAGCGAAATATCTATATCGTTGTTTAGTGATATTTTTTTTTTATCGTGTCACCCGAAGCAAGGCATTCCACTGACACTATAGCGCAGGGGGCTACATAGAGGGATTGGGTATAGGAAATGTTAGAAGGAGGATGATAGACGACTTAGGATGTACATAGGGAGAGAGTTGGAGAGAGTGGGTGTGAGTTTGTGTGTTAGGAGGTGTCTATTGACCTTACATGTAAACTCCTGGAGGTTGTAGCCGTCGGGGAAGCAAGCATGCGGTAGGGAATTCCACAGGCGGGAAGTGCGAGGAAAGAAGCTGTTGGAGTAGAAATTGCGGTTACATTTCATCGGTTTCACTGTAAAAGGGTGGGACCTAGTTGCCAATCTAGTATCTCGTGCAAATTCACATCTAGGGGGCACCAGTGATTTAAGTTCATCAGAGCAGAAGCCATGAAAGTATTTATAGAAGAGGCACAGGGAAGCCACGTCACGCCGGTGAGAGAGATACTGCAGGCGGTCAGCCAAGTCGGTATCAATCACATTACAGATTCTTCGCTGTATTTTGTCAAGAACCCCGAGGAGAATAGAAAGGGCACCCGACCAGATGTGACCGCAGTTCTCAATACACGGGCGGATGGTAGATTTATATAATTGCAGGATAGATTCAGGCGGAAAGAATTTCCGGGCCCTGCACAGAGAGCAGACTTTCATAGCTGCGGATTTAGCAATGGATTCGACGTAGTCATTCCACTTGAGTTCCGCTGAGAGTGTCAGGCCAAGCAGGCGTAGTGATTTACTCTCTGGGAGGCAAGCCTGTTCCATGCTAATGGGAGGGAGGTGCGGTTGTCTGTGGTGGTTAATTGACAGCAGCTTCGTTTTGGAAGAATTGAATTTTACGAGCCATTGCTTACCCCAATCCACCACGGATTGGAGATCCTTCTCAAGCTCGGCAGCGATAAAAGTTAGTGCGGATACCGCATATGTTAGTGAAAGGGACACAGAGAGGTTTGGGCGTTTTCCGAGTAGCTGGTTTAATTTTGGTATTTTGTTTGTTCTTTTTCATGGTGTTTTGGTTGAGGAGAGAGGACTAGGGCAGAATCAGTTGGTTACTATTTGCAGCATGTGAGGAATGGAGACTGGCGCAGCCTATAGCATAATGTGGCCTCGGAGTTGCCCACCGGAGGTTCATGAAGAGACGCCCGTCCATGTGCGATATGGCACTACAGGAACCTCGATATATTTAAAGGAATCCATTTGCCTTTGGCTGGGATTTATATTCAAGCTCCAAGCTCCAAGCTCCAGAAGGCCATCCCTGGTAGGCTTTATCACTTCCTCGGGTGGGGTCTGTGCTTATTGCCCGGTGTGGAAAGCGTATCAATAAGGGAAAATCCGGAGAGCGTTTGGGAATTTTTTTACGGTACAGCCAATAAATCCACCTTAAAACTGACCTTGTGGCACATCTGTTGTGTGTTAGAACACCGGTAAATATCTATAATGCTATCTAGATATTCACCAATAGCAGCGGTTATCTTCTTCACGCAGTTAGCAAGTATTTGTTGGAGTAGATAGACTAAACTATCGCCCGGTTCACACTCCACCCACGTCTTTTGAACAGGTGAAGAGGCTCATCCCTTGTTCCCTGTTTAGGATGTGGTTTCTGGCTTTCTTTTTTTCAATCTTCTTACTCTTTTCTTTTCTTTTTCTTTTCTTTTTTTTTTTCTCAATTGGAGTAGATAGACTAAACTATAGCCTGGTTCACACTCCACCCACGTCTATTGAACAGGTGAAGAGGCTCATCCCTTGTTCCCTGTTTAGGATGTGGTTTCTGGCTTTCTTTTTTTCAATCTTCTTACTCTTTTCTTTTCTTTTTCTTTTCTTTTTTTTTTTCTCAATTGGAGTAGATAGACTAAACTATAGCCTGGTTCACACTCCACCCACGTCTATTGAACAGGTGAAGAGGCTCATCCCTTGTTCCCTGTTTAGGATGTGGTTTCCGGCTTTCTCTTTTCCAATCTTTTTACTCTTTAGTAGCCCCCTGCGCATCAGTGGCGTTACCGCCTTACATGGGGTGATATAATTTTAAAAAAGATTATTTTGTTAATGTTATAAAAATCACTATTCTATTTTAGAACCTTTGTTTTGGTTATTTTTCATTCAGTAACATCGCAGTAGAAGAACATATTTGAGTATATCTAAACGCCAACGTGACTAAATTTTTAATTTATTTTCTTTATATTACTAGCTCAAATAGATCGATCAATTTATTTAAAATAGCCTAAAGTAGCCAGTAGCTAATTTCAACATTTAGCAGCGACGAAATTTAAAAAGCACTAAATTTATCAACAATGTGTTATAACTTAACGCGGATTGCGGTTGCAAATTTCGCCGCAGTCTACGAATTCTCTTGTTAAACTATTTACACAGTTCTAACTATTGTCCTCATTTTTATTGCCATGTTGACGACGTTTTGGCCGTTATACTCTCTGGCTTTCATCAGGTGCTAGAAAGTTTGAACCGACCTGTTTTTTTTTTTTATCACTGGGGTCCAAAATTCTTTAAGGCATCGCACACGAAAAGGATCAGCAATCTGGCTAACATTTATGAAATCATGTTCTCTTTTAAAACCCCAATCATCACATTTGTTGCATCAAAAAATTTACCCATGATTGTAATGTAAAAAGGCAGGACTAAGTTTACCTACAATGACTAACCAAGGCATCTTACATTCATTTTAATAAGAGAGAACATTTTAAAGTTAGAAATTTGCATATTATGATTTTAGATCATTCATTGCCACGATAGACTGCATCCCATTTTTTCAGTTTCAATTTTCTTAAGGCAAAGTATCTTGTGTGACCAGGCACCTACAAATATGCAAAAAGTGATTTTTAAATTCTTATACCCCACAGACACAATCGTGTTACAAATCAATCCTAACTTTTAATACGATAATGGTGCATAATCACTTTATATAGCTGCTCTAAATTATTTGTACGTTGGTGCATGTGCGGATTATTATAGATTGCAAAATCTTACTACCATAAACACGCAAATGCTAGGGACCACAGAAAACCGCTTGATTGTTTATTGTTAGTGTGTTCGATCCTGTTTGGGTTCAGTGTATTCACATTATTCACGTTATTTGGACTATTATCCTCATATTTATTGCCATTTGTACGGTGTTTTGGCCTTTGTACGCTCCGGCCTTCTTCAGGTGCTAGAAATTTCGAACCTAACCCTCTATTACAATCACTGGGGTACATGAACTCCATTCCTTGCGTAAAACCTCGATTAAAAGTCATGAGTTATAAAAACTTCGGTTCGAAATTCCTAGCAACTGAAAAAGGCCGGAGTGTAAAACGGCCGAAACGTCGTACAACAAAGATGAGGACAAAAGTCCGAATAATGTAAATACTGTAAATGCTACATTATCTTAGAAATATAGACAAATACCTGTTTGAATTCCTCTTACAACGTTTATTTTTAACCCAAATTCTTCTTCCATTTCATACCGAAATAGATAAAGAAATACTTTTTCTGCCATAAGAATACGGGATTAATTTCAACAATATATTTCGTCGTTTAAACATTTATCTTCAAGCACTATATTTGTAATTCCCTCTCTAGTACAGTGATGTGCGCATACGGTGTTATTGATGAGAAATGGAATTGACCTCAGTCAGTAAGTTAATTCTTATACGTGATACACGCTTGGATGATCTGAAGATTTTCCCACATTAGGTTGCCATTACTTTTTACAACTAAGGAACCCAATTTGTCCTGCTATTTAACCCATAGCTGGAGAGAGAATTGACAGATTGATAATTTTCCCAAAGGGTATTTGCGCGAAAGTAAATGCAACGAATTCAACTGGAATAATACGGCACTCCTATTTCTCGATCCGAGCCAATATCCATTGCGGTGGCCAAATAGATAAGACACCGGCCACCTAATCCAGAGATTATGTGTTCGACTGTCATCGGAACGATTGGCTTACCAAGTTTAAATATCAACCGAAATCGTAACTTTCGTTCGATTTTGCGCAACATGTCTTAGAACCGTATAAATGCTCATTTTCTCTCAACAAAGCAAGGACTCATAAGAAGGGCACACTCGGCTTTTTAGATTTGATTCGTAACGTCGTTTCCACAGAGGAGCTTACAGATGTTACATACTGTATCTTTATATACTATCGCATGGTGGTTAAGATCGCTATTGTAAATGCTCATTCTTCATTTTACCTCTTTAGTGAATCCTTCTGCACAATATATATGAATCACTACTTGGATAAAATAAAAGCATTAAAAAAACATTTAATGATTTGGGAGTTTCTTTTTAGTCGTTTGAAGTTAGCCATAAAATTTAAATTGTCATAGGAAGCCAGGCTTATGAAAGGAAAATTAATTGCATCTTCTGACAAAGCGTTTATCCTGTCAAGCGAAATCTAAACTTATTTAGAAATGGAACTTTGTCTATGTATGTGTATGTGTGTGTGTGTGTGTCCGTTACCTATAGACTTCGAAACGGCTGAACCGATTTTCTTGAAAATTTACACAGTTATAGTATAAGCGTTTGCGAGTGTTCTTATCTAGGTTTTGTGTTGAGGTATCCCCGATAAATATCGAAAATCGATAATCGAAAAAATCGGGTTATAGAAGGAGTGGTCCGATTTTAATCAAATTCGATACACTCATAGAGAAAGACATAAGAAACGATATTCAGTAGTTTCAAGGTTGCAGTTCTTACAATAGTGCAGAAAATCGATAATATATACAAAAGGCAAGATGTTCGTGTGTGTGTGTCTGTTTATCTGCTTGTATGTCTGTATTTTTTCAGGTCTTTTATTTTAGTTTTTGCTTCGGGTTTGGCTCTAAGTAGATATAATTGTAGTTCTTAGTCTCAGCCATGATACCATTTACTCAGAGGACTTATTTAGCCTTGAAATTCAGTTTACGACGAAAAAAACTTATTTGATATAGATACCAGGAAATCAAAATTTGACTTAATCTATTTATTTTTCATTCAGTCTAAGGTTTCGCTTTAACTGGAAACAACTATTGCCTTTTAGTCTTTCGTGCCAACGTCCAAAGAGTCTGAGCTCCAGGACCATGGATTAGTTTTAAAGCTTTCATTACACTCGAGCAACGCCGGGTTATACTGCTAGTCAATATCATAAACAGGAACAGCAACAAAAAAAACAAAAAAAACAAAAAACTGAGAAAATTTACTAAATTAAATATTAAGCAAATATTTTGTACACCCAATGCTACTGCAAACTGTAATATATATCATTAACTCATTAACAATATAAATATTGACTAAAACCATTCATCGTAATAACAGTTTCAGATGTTGGTTCTCAAAAAAAGCAAAGAGATGCGAAAGAATAAATTTACTCATATTCTCCCACACTTCGTGCCACGTTCTTTTTCAATATCGAATGTCCTTTCAGGACGTGGGCAACAATAGCTCTTCAATAATTCCTGTATTTTGTTGCTCTAAATCAACTCATTCGACCCCGCGGGCCTGGTCGTTCTATAATGACGTGTTGCGTGCAGGACGAAGGCCATTTATGAAAAATTAAGAAAAATTACATATGCAGACCCCTGTCAACCTAAATATTTAAAACCAAAATGAAAATAATCATTGAGAAATCAGAAAAACAGGAAAATCTAAAATTAAAAAACATCTAACAAAAATTACTTTTCCTCAAGGAACGTCAATATACTTCAAAGTAAAACATCAACCGAAGTGAAATAGATGAAATTATGACGTGTAGGTTTGAAACTGTTATTGAAAATTGTACCACAAACTAACGAGACGAACGCATTAAATAAAAACGAAACACATATACCCATACATACGAGTACAAATAGTTGCAAACATATACACTTACGCTGTTAGAGGAATGAAATAAAAAGCCGGCTAAGACAATATTATCCCATTGAAGGTGTCCTCACGTAATGTCTGTCGCCGGTCGGTCAAATCGACTCTCAGTTTTTGTTTTATGTTTATTTTTTTACGCAGAAATGGAGGTGATTGGGTTTTGGTCGTGTATTTGCGGTCATAGTATTCAAATTCGGTTGGGTGGATCAGAGTAAGATAATAGCAGGCTTTTTGTTGAATTCGAAAGCCTCGGCTCTCATGTTAAAAATAGAGTCATTGGTATCAGGCCCGCGGGCAGGTCAAAATGCCTTCGCGGTCCGGATCCGACCCACGAGCCATAGGTTGCCTACCCTTGCTCTAAATAATATTACCTTTTTACCAACGTCACTTGTCTTTGTCTCCCCATATATTCAATTTTATAATTTAGCATTTTCGCGATT
This sequence comes from Ascarosepion bandense, assembly GCA_037127315.1. Classification (NCBI taxonomy): domain Eukaryota; kingdom Metazoa; phylum Mollusca; class Cephalopoda; order Sepiida; family Sepiidae; genus Ascarosepion; species Ascarosepion bandense. The sequence continues at coordinate 10,939,238 of JBBBDQ010000266.1, forward strand.
TCTCTCATTTCTCTTTATTTCAAGATCTCCTGTGAGTGTCATATGCTCTATGTCATCTTTCCTCACAGTACATACCAATAAATTTTAACAATTTTTTATCGCATTTCTAATCTTAATCTCCTAGGGTTAGACTAAATTCAGCTGAAATTAATGAAAATATTTCGAGTTGAGATACATTCCTATATTTCACTGGTATTCGAAGTCAGAGTTTTAGTCAAGTTAGAAATCAGTAGTCCATAAAATGATTTTCAAGTCAACATTTTTTGTGCACTTGAGGTTACCTATCCGTGTATTAATGATTCTCCAGCCTGCATAACAGATACTCACTTGTACAGTGGAATCAATTTTAACAGGGTGAGCCGTTCGTTAAACTATTATCATAATAAGATAATCTTAGAGAATAGCTACACCCTACTTGGATATGTTAGCATTCAAACCAGTGACGGTTCTAACCAAAGTAACATTTCGAATATTCATATTCGAAACAGATTTTATTCCGAAAGTAGAATATACAATAGAACAATCCTACACTATGGCGCCAACCGACGTACTTTTTAACTTTTAGGCGACCCATGATATCATGGTTAAGTTTTATTGAACAAGCAAGCTAAACTTACACTAATTTTGATGACTCCGTTCATCGCAACGCTTCACATTCTGATATTTAAAATGAACATGAAGTTTGACTGTTTTGGTTTTATATTTAGTGTTTTTCTTTGCGACACTTTGCACCACTCCTCCTGCGTTCTTCTTCTTCTTCTTCTTCTTCTTCTTCTTCTTCTTCTTCTTCTATGTGCCCTGTCCCTTCGGGACGTAGACGATCATGGTTCTCCATGTCTCCCTATCCCTTGTGGCTCTTAGTATGTTTGCTCCTGTTGCTCCTGGCAACCCCGGTTCCGTCATCCACTTGATCAGACCCTGCAAATATGTTATCCGCTGCCTTCCTCTGTCTCTCTTTCCTTCTATCTGACCAGTCAGTATCAGGTTCTCCAGGCTCTCCTTCCTCATTGCGTGTCCAAGGAACTTCAGTTGTCTCTTCCTGATGATCAGTATTAATTTCATTTTTGTTGCCATTCTTTCCAACGCCTCATCGTTGCTTGCATGCTCAGTCCACGATATCCGTAGCATCCTTCTGTAGAACCACATTTCCGCTGCTCCCAGTTTTGTCCTTATTTTCGATGATATTGTCCAGCATTCACTGCCATATTGAAGAACTGACATCTCCTGTTAGAACACTTCCTAGTACTTAAATTTTTGTACTTGCTTGATTCTGGTATCTCCCACCTGTATTTGGCATTTTGGGTTGTATCTTTTGCTGATGACCATGCACTCAGTTTTCTTAAAGTTTATTTGTAGTCCCTTTTTGTCACTCTCCACTGCTGCTTTCTGTATGAGGTCTTGTACTTTCCTTTCCGTGTCTGGAATCAGCATTGTATTGTCCGCATACCTTATGTTGTTCAGGTTGTGGCCTTCAATAACAAATCCTGGTGTGTCATCTAGGGTCCTCAAAAAATTCTCGCTGTATAGGTTGAACAAATCCGGTGAAAAGACACATCCATGTCTTACGCCTTTTTCTATCTTTGTGTATCTACTGAGATCGTTACCTGTCCGTATGCAGGCCGTTTGCTGCCAGTAGAGATTCTTGATTATTCTTATGTCTTTTCCGAAAATGTCGAGGCTGCCTAGTATCTCCATCAATTCTTTGTGTCGTATCTTGTCGAATGCTTTCGCGTAGACACTTTGCACCACTCATCCTGCGTTATCCATCGTAATTTCCACTTCTAACCAATCAAATTGGCGTATAGAAATCTCTAAGGAATAAACACAAAATTTAACAAGTTTTAATCTTTAAAAAATGGTTTTGAATTTCAGGAATGAAGTGGCCGGTTGTAAGTAAATAAGATAAGCAAAACAGATAGAATCGGAAGTTTTATTTTTAATAAAAAGAAAATTACAGTATGCACATGAAAATAATTCAATATCCTCTCTGGAATTTATCTTGAGAAATAAAGAACCCATTTGATTTTCAGTGTTCGATATTATTTAATACTGCAGGTAATTCAGTGATCAAAACTGTTTGAAATTCACTTCTTTATTAAAAATAAGTCCGAGATAGTATTTGAAGTCACTTCTAATGTGATAAACATATCACGGAAGGCGGACTGACGAGATATATTTACTGGAAGTAATATTAAAAATAATGAAAATAATATTAGAAATTAAAAGAGAAACAGCGTTGGCTGTTAGATTGATACCTGCTCAGATATTTTTGAGATGAAAAATGAATCAAGGATTAACAATGAGAAAGAGAGAATTGATAATTTTGGTTACGAATAACAAAGAAAGTAGAAAAGTTTAATATACACGGGATTACCGAGGGAAAGTAGAGTTAGCTAATTGGCGTGACTGAATCAGTAGATAGCAGAACCTTTTGTTTAGTAAAAGATGAGGTAAAACGTATGTTGGGGCAAGATTATTAAGAACCACACTTAAAATATGAGAAGTTATTGTAGAAACGTAACCAAGCCCACCACAGTTGAAAGAATCGGAAGGTTCAAAAAATGATAAAAGGGTCTCGTGTGTATCAGGTGTAAATTTATCTTACATGAAGAATGACATCAATTTTTTTGTGTTTTAGAAAGTTATATTTCTGAGAGCAATACACAGCGCCTTCTTGGCCTTAAACTATCTTCCGATCTCAAGTGGAACCAATACATTTACTCAAGAGCTAAATGCACTGCAAGGAAAGTTGGGTCACTGTGTCGGGCCAGGATGTTTTTTCCGCCTGAATCCATCCTGCATATCTGCAAATCAACCATCAGTCCGTGCATGGAATACTTCTGTCATATATGGACAGGCGCACCTGCTGTTTATCTCAGTGTTCTTGACAGGCTCCAAATAAGAATCAGTAATGTGATAAGTACTGACTTGGCTATTCGACTCCAGCCACTTTCTCACCGGCGAAATTTGGCTTCTCTCTATCTGTTCTATAAATATTTTCATGGTTTTTGCTCGGACGAACTTAAGTCACTGGTGCTCCTGCAACAGGTGTTTATTCGTGATACCAGACTGGCAACCGGGTCCCACTTATTCGCAGTTACATCAACCATATGCAGACCACAATTCTACTCATGCGGCTTCTTTTCTTGCAATTGCCGCCTGTGGAACTTGCTTGCTTTCCTGACGGCTACATCTTCCAGGAATTTAAATGTAATGTCATATCCATCTCTTACCCCCTTCACTCTAGTTCTTTCTACACGACCCTGTATATCTTTTCTTTTCTCTCTACTTTTGCAATGGCATCACACCTGTATTCTCATCTTTAACTGGTTCGTCTTTCTCTTTATTTTCCTCCTATCTATATTTTTTACTCTTATGTAACCCCTGCACATCAGGGGCATTCCCGCCTTGCTCGGGGTGATAAGATTAAAAAGAAAATAGTTGAAAGTTCTGTATAATGTTTTTCTTTTGAATGTGTAGTGATGAGTTCAGTTTTCGTCGAATCAGACGAAATGAATTTTTAAAGAAAGGACAAATCTGATGTCGCTATGAAAGTGTACAATGTTTGTAGGCGCACATAAATGATGTTTTTGTTCCCCTGTCTTTTTTTTTTAGTGTAAAATCCCGATGGCTATTTGTTTTTTTCTGTTGAGAAATAGTTTTATAAATACAGCGGCACAAAAAAGTGAAATCCTTGGTATACCTAGCTGCGTTGAGCATGTAGGATATTTGTCTCAATTCATAAGGGTTGCAAAGAGGAATAAAGGGGACCTGGCTGTTGCGTGATTGGATTTGGCCAGCGCATATGGGTCCATAACACATAAAATAGTGGAAGAGGCTTTAGTTAGATATTTCGCCCCATGTAATATCTGCCAGTTTATGTCAGGGGATCATCTATTTTGTTCGAATCTACATTTGTTTATAAATTGATCATTGTGTGTGTGTGTGTGTGTGTGTGTGTGTGTGTGTGTGTGTGTGTGTGTGTTAAATATAGACTTCGAAACGGCTGAACCGATTTTCTTGAAAAGTTGTACTATAAGCGTCTGCGAGTGTTCTTAGTTAGGTTTTCTGTCGAGGTACCCTCGATAAATATCGAAAATCGATAGTCGATAAAATCGGGTTATAGAAGGAGTGGTCCGATTTTAATCAGATTTGATACACTCATAGAAAAAGACATAAGAAACGATATTCAGAAGTTTCAAGGTTGCAGTTTTTACAATAGTGCAGAAAATCGATAATATATATACATATAAAAGGCATTATGTTTGTGTGTGTGTCTGTTTATCTGCCTGTATGTCTGTATTTTTTCAGCCGTTTTATTTTAGTTTTTGCTTCAGGTTTGGCTCTAAGTAGGTATAATTGTAGTTCTTAGTCTCAGCCATGATACCATTTACTCAGAAGATTTATTTAGCCTTCAAAATTCATTTGATGACGAAAAAAACTTATTTGATATCGATACCAGGAAATCAATAATTTGACTTACATCCATTCATTTTTCTTTCAGTCTATGCTTTCGCTTTAACCGGAAACAACTATTGCTTTTTAGTCTTTCGTGCCAACGTCCAAAGATTATGAGCCCTAGGAGCATGGATTAGTTTTAAAGCTTTCATTACACCCGGGCAACGCCGGGCTATACTGCTAGTGTTATATAATTATTCTTATAACTTTATCAAAATACGTTTATTGAGCTTTATATTTTGGAATTATATAATGTACCTTTATATCCTCATTTTTCCTTGATAAAATGTTCTATGAAGCTTTAAATTAAAATTTCATCTCACATTTAGATTTTTTCTTAACATCATTCTGGTCTTTATGTTCGCTACCGTATTTATTGGTTTGTTTTCTTCTCCTAAAAAGACACCCTGTCTTGGTTTTATGTAGGAAAATCAGTACAAACAAAGCATACCCGATCTATAACATCGAATAGCCCAAGTGAAGTCTTGATTAGTTGCTGTTTTCTGGGGGAATTTATATAATGCACGTTCTTTACCTAGTAGCAATTTTATTTCTTGTCTGAGTGCGGGCATAATACTGAGCATATTTGGTCGGGTCGTCTATCGAAGAAGTCTGTTGTTTGTTTAGACCCGAAACCTTTAGTGACATGGGTACAACAACACTGACGACACACCTAGATTCGGTACTTAAAGGTGTATTTTAATTTTAAAAAACTGTTGCCGGCTAGTAAATGAAGGAGGCGGAGAATAAATTCGTGTAGGGTAAAAAAAGGAGTGAGAGAGTGTGAAAATGTAGGTCATCAGGATTGACGTCACTTAGACGACTATTATTCTTATTATTCTTTTTTGTTTTTGTCAGAACATGAGTAAGAAGTATAATCAATGAATGCAGCACGAAAGAGAGGTTTAACAAGTAAGAAAATGTTGGTCACCCGGACTTGATATCCGGTTTGATCTGAAGATAAAAAGCAAAAATCACGAAAAATTGAAAGGGGTCAAATTTTAGATTTTTTTCTTGCTGCTGATTGACCAATAAATAAGAGGTTGTATTTATTTTTCTTTTCACTGACGCCAGCCCATTTTAATATTTAATCACCAACTGTTTTATGAAATGAGCTTTTTTATTAGTAAATGTATAAATGTATAATTTTTTTCAGGTGCCTACAGAAAAAGTAAAGGTATGTGTAAACTCATACCATTTAAAATATTTATATCTCCTATTTATTTTCCCTATAACTTGTCCTTTGAATCATATTCAATATTCTCCTTCTTCTTCTCCTTTTTCTTCGTCTTCTATGTGTCGTGTTCCTTCAAAACTTTGGCGATCATGGCTCTCCGTAATATCCTATCCATTGTCGGCATTCCTACACTCTGTTCTGCCAAAAATCTCGTCGTTATGTGAGGTTTTACCCCGTCAGTGTTAACCTCAATACGTCATGTGAGTGTCAGGATCTTCAAGCCATCCTTTCTCATTAGGTGTCCCCGAACTTTTATTTATTTCTTTCTGATGTTAAGAATATGTACACTTTTTTCATTCTCTCTAAAACATAATTTTTGCTGATATGTTGTGTCCGTGATATCTAAGTGTCCTTCAGTAGAATCCCATTTCTGTTGCTTCAAGTTTCTTTTTTTAACTGGAAAGAGATTGTTCTGCATTTACTGCTCTATAGGAAGACTGGTATTACGTAACAGTTCAGTAATCTTTTTTTTTGTTTCAAACGAAGTTTTAATGTTTAATACATTCTTTTATCCATTACTTAGTTATAGATGCATTTTTCCGTCTGGCATCGTGCTTTCGTGATTCAGTGTCGCATATTCCCTTCACTGTTAGAAAACTTCGTAAAGGAATTTAATTATTCAATGCGAAAATCAGCATGACTTCGTACCAGTTTTGAGATAATACCAACGATGAAATATTTGAATCGCAATGAATTAATATGTAAATGCATATCGTTGTTTTCTTAACAGTTACGCTCGCTCGCTCGCTCACTCACTCACTCACTCACTCACTCACTCACTCACTCACTCACTCACTTTCCCCTCTCAATTATTCATCGACATTATCTTTATCTGGGCTTGTTTCTATTCTATCATTTACCTTTTATTCTAAATCATTCTTTCGCCAACTTTCTCGTTTTATTTATTTAACAATTCCTCCATTTTTTTTTACACTCATTTTACCGTTTCTTTTGTCCAATATTGTCTGCCGACTTTTTACGATCGCTTCCTCTTTCTTTTCTTTTTCAAAGTTTCTCTTTTGTACCGAACCAACAAACACCATTCCATTATAAAACAAACAAACGATCAACAGGACTGATTCAACCGGAAATAAATCATAGTAATGACGTCATATTTTATGCAGTTTTGAAGACAATGTTTTCTTTGGAAAGCAACAAACATGAAATCGGCGCCAATAAATCCCAATTTGCATAACCATGATAGAGAATCCATCATTTATGAGATAAAATATTTGAAATCCTTCTTTCTCGTCTTGATTTAACGAGTTACATGAGAAACTGTGAAAGTATCAAGCTTTCAATTCACTAAAATAGACTTATCAATAATTACGTTAATTATGCTTCATTTCTCTGGGAAGAAAGTTTTTTTTTTTGTCTCAGTTCTCTTAAAGATTCTATATGTGCCCTGTCCTTTCAGAACCTAGGCGATCATGGTTTTCCACGTCTCCCGATCCTTGGTGGTGCTAGGCACGCTTTCTTTTGTTACACCATGCAACCCTCGTTCCATCATCTACCTAATTAGGTCCTTCAAATATGTTATCCGCTGCTTTCCCGTGTCTTGTTTTCTTTCTGCACAACCGAATTTCAGTTCCTTCAAGTCTTTCCTTCATCTTCAATTATATTGTCCACCAGTCACTGCCATATTAAAAAACTGACATCACATAGCAATCCAGTACTCTCTTTTTTGTTTCTAGCGAAATTGTTCTGTTTCTTAATATTTTACTCTGGAATGCTTAATTCGTCATGCCAATTCGCCTTCGGATCTCAGTGTAGCACTTTCCGTCTTCTCTTATAGCACTTCTCAGATATTTAAATTTTTGTTCCTGCCTGATTTTTTATCCTCCACCTGTATTTGGCATTTTGGGCTGCTCTTTTTACTGATGACCATGCATTCGGTTTTCTTGTAGTTTATTTGTACTCCTTTTTTCTCATTCTCTTCAGCTACCTTCTGTAGGGGGTTTGTAGTTTCCATTCCTTGTCTGCTATCAGCACTGTATCATCTGCGTATCTTAGGTTGTTTAAATTGTGTCCTCCAATGACGAATCCAGGCATAATATCTAGGGTCCTCAGAATAGTCTCGCTGTACAAGTTGAATAGATCCGGTGAAAAGACACATCCTTGTCTTACGCCCCTTTCTATCCTTATATCTCTGCTGAATTCATTACCTGTCCGAATGCAGCCGGTTTGCTGCCAGTAGAGATTCTTAGTTACTCTTAAGTCTTATCCAAATATGCCACGGCTGCTGAGCATCTCCATCAATTCTTTACGGCGTATTTCGTCAAACGCCTTTGCATAATCAATGAAACATAAGTACAAGTCCTTCCTTTATTACAAACAAATTAAATTTAAGCCAAAAAATACAAATTTTAACAGAAAGACAAGCTTTCCTAACAATCAAAGTACATAAAGAATATTTTCCCAACAACCCATCATACCGACTTGTAAATCCAACAAAAACAGAAGTGGGCAAAATAATCCATCAAATATTAAAAAATATTTGTGACTTACAAAGAACAGCCCCTCAAACTAACCTGTGGAAGAACACAAGTGATTGCATTTCTTGGTTCCAAAAAATGGAGTGCAAAAATAAATACACGTTCAGTAACTATGACATAAAAAGATTTTTACCCATCAGTTTCTGAAAAAGTTATAATGGAAGCATTTAATTTTGCTAAAAGGTACATAAAAATACTATCTGAACATATTGATATAATCTTACATTGCTGCAAATCAATACTTTTTCCACAAAGGTAAAGCATGGATCAAATAATCAAACAACGGTACATTTGATGTACCACAAGGATTGTATGATGGAGCAGACATTTCAGAATTGATGAGCACATACATTTTTAATAAAATCATCAAAATAATCTATATAGACATCAACAGATTATATAGAGATGACGGAGTAATAATAGCACCAGACAACAAAAGAGGAAATTATAAAATAAGGAAAGAGATGTTCAAACTTTTAAAAACTAGATTTTGATATAATAGTAGAAACAAATAGAAAGGTTTTACAATATTTAGATGTTGAATTTAATTTACAAACTGGCAATTTTTCGCCATACATGTAAACAAACACTAAGTTAACATATATAAATACAAAATCCAATCATCCCAAAAGTATAATTAGACACATTCTCAAAAGAATAGAAAACAGACAATGAAATAATTCGTCAGACAAAACAATATTTGATGAAAAGAAAAATATCTACGAAGATTCACTAAGAAAATCTGGTCATAAAAGCATTTTACATGATAATTCCTAACCAAACAGACAAACAAAAAACGATAATAGAAAACGAACCATTATCTATTTCAACCCACCATTTAATTTAGAGGTAAAGACCAAAATAGGAGAAATATTTTTTTAAACTGATAGATACACACTTTCCAAAAGGATCAGAATTAAACAAGTTAAGTTATAGTTACGCTAGTAATTTAGATAGCTTCATAAAAAAAACAAAACGCCGCAAACTTAGATAGCAGTGTACAAAACAAAACCACAAATAAAGAATGCAACTGCAAGGACAAAAATAAATGTCCACTTCCATGGATCTGCAACACAAAAGAAGTAATTTACAAGGCAAATGTACATGATTTAAATGGTCAAAATAAAATATATTTGTGTTCAACCAAAGATACCTTTAAGACCAGGTGTTTCAATCACAAGTCTACATTCAAAATAGAAAACTGTACAAAATTGGCTAGCCACGTGTGGAAATTAAAATCGAAACATGGAAAAGACTCAGACATAATGTGAAGTATAGTAAAAAGAGCCAAGCCTTACAACGGTGGCAAAATATGTAGACTGTGCCAGGAAGAAAAGTTTGAGATTATTCTATTCCCAAACAAAAACGAAATATTAAATGAAAGAACGGAAATTATGAATAAGTGTAACCATACTAAAAAAATAACTCCTAAGTTCATGCAACCATGGATGAAAACGTCATAATTCCTTGTAATTTAAAAAAATTGCGCGTTCAAAAATTCCTGCGACGTGAGCGTTAAAAACAAACAAACAAAAAAAACAAAAACAAAAACACCGTTACGTGAGCGTTCTAAAAGAAGAAACAAAACAAAAAAAACCGGTCAAATCAGTTATTGAAAAATCGCCTGAAAATACCAGTCATGGTAGAAACCTAGGTCGCGTAATAACGTCTTTATAAATGGAAAATATTCAAAAGTTCTATAATAGAATTGTAGTGAACACTTTTTAATACAAATATGCACTGGTATAAGTAATTAGTATAAAATAAAAAGTGTGACAAGCCGTGAACGTTTTCTTTAAAATATATATTTATTGTTTGGTATTCATACAAGTTATGGAGTATTAATTTGTCATGGTTTGCGCTACACGTGTTTCGAGTCTAAAATTGACTCTCTTCAGGCGAACAAATTCGTTGTTTTACGTTTGGGTTTCTCTGAGTATCTGATCATTCTGTTTAAAGTTAATAGGAAGTATGTGAAAAATAAGAACAGTAAAAAAATATATACAAAAACAAGAGCAGTAAGAAAATAAAAAAGTATATATTAAAATAAATTAATTTAGAATAAAGTGAGTTCAATGCTGTTTGAATCGTCTCTTTTCTCTGTCAGAATGTGTCCGAATGGGTTGACCAGTTAAATAAATAAACAAACAGATGAAAGGGTCAAGTGTTGTCTTAAGGCATTCTGGTGCCTCTTTATTATCTTATGGGTTTGGTGATATTTTGTGTCTTTGTGTTAGTGTGTGTGTGTGTGTGTGTGTGTGTGTGTGTGTGAGGGTCTCTTTTATTTATGTCAGTTTGTGTGTGGGGGTGTTTTTTATTTATTGTGTGTGTATGTATGCGTGTTTTTTTTATTGTGTGTATATGTATGCGTGTTTCTATGTGTTTTTCGGTGTGTGTTAGTTGGATTGTATTCTTTGAGTGTGTGTCTCTATGTGTCTGTTTGCGTGTGTGGGTGTTTTTATTTATTTAGTATGAATTGGATTTGCTTTCGAGATTGGTGTGTGTATTTTTTTATCTATGAGTATATGTATGCGTGTTTCTGTATGTTTTTCAGTGTGTTTGTTTTTTATGTTGTTTTGTTGAGCGAAGGTTTGTATTTGTTTATGAATCTTTCTTCCTGCATTAGCAGAATCTCATAATTAATATTTTGATAGATTGGTTGGACTGAAAATAGGCCGTTACTGAATTCATGTAGATGTTTAGAGACATATAATTTCCTGTTATGTGATAGTCTAATATTGCTCTTATGAAGTGAGATACGATGATTTAAGCATTGTGTCACTCCTATGTATATTTTTGTTCATCTGTCGCATTTTAGAGCGTAAATTACATTTTTCGAGTTGCAGCTTAGATCCGATTTTATTTCGAATGTAGTTGCGTTTTCGAATTGGAAATATTTTCCTTCTATTATTATTTTGCAAACCCCACATTTTTTGTTGCATTTTTTACCCCCTGTATTGTGTGTTGTTGTTCAAATTTTGATGAGGTGAAGATGTCTTTTAAATTTTGGGGCTGACGTTTGCTATTGATTATTTTGGTTGTCTCTAAGATTTCTTTTATTTTTTCATTGTTGTTTAGTAATTCTATATGGGTTTTAATCCTAGTTAACAATTCCGGATTGTTTTTGTTGTGAGTGGAGACGTATTCTAGTATGTTTTCGTTTTTTTTCTATTTTTTCCTGTTGTTTTTTCGTGTTCCGCAGTGATTCTAATGGTATCTTTTTTGCTAGTTGGAAACCCTTGTCTATTAGTGGTATGGGATATCCATGTTTTTCGTAATTCCTCTAGGCGTATTTTGCGTAGGGTTTTGTCACTCACTATCGTGCAAATTCGTCGTGCTAGGGAACAGGGGATGGAATATATATATATATTGTGCAGGTTTCATAAAAAATGACAATGTATTGTCATTAAGTTTTTTTATATCATTTTTCATTTGTTCTTATGAATTTTTACTGGCGGACCTGAAGCAGACAACCACCACGTTTCATTTCGTTGTTTATCTTTTTTCTTTCCTTTTTTTTTTTTACTTTTTTCAGTAGTCCTATCGATTAGCCACTTATCTTTAAGATTGACACAAAAAATTTCATAAACATTTTCTGGGGGGGATCAATTTCTCATACAACGTTATAGTAAATCAAGCATCCATTTTGAAACCAGTCGCCGGTACGACATTACCGTCACCTGTAAATGTGTTCATTATCAAATTTTTGGGACTTTTTTCAGTGCAATATAATTGTGTACACCTTAAACTTTACGAATGACAAAATAACGTCTGCAAAAATTTAAATATTTAAACGATTTGGGTGGGGGTACAGTTTCTAATACAACCTTATAGTGGGTTGAAAATGAAGGATCAATTTACTATAACGTTGTATGAGAAACTGACCCCACTCAGATTTATTTAAATATTGTAAATTTTCAATTTTTTTTTTTTCATAATCAGACATTAAAAGTAGTAATCGATAGGACTGAGCTGAAAACAGTAAAAAAAAAAAAATGAAAACCAATTAAATTAATATAAACAAAACGACCCCAACGCGAGTGGATTGAAAATGGAGGATCGATTTACATAAACGTTGTATGAGAAACCAACCCCACACCAAATTTGTTTAAATATTGTAATTTTTCAATTTTCTTTTTGATAATCGTAAAGTTTAAGTAACAATCGATAGGACTGCGCTGAAAAAAGTGACAAAAAAAAACATGAAAAACAACGAAATTAAACGTGGTTTTAGTCTGCTTCAGGTCCGGTTTTATTTTTTTTTTTCAGAACTCAAATTATGTAAGAATTGTCAAAACGCTTTCGGCTATACTTTTAGCCATTAATCAAGAATGAATATTGTTTCACTTGCAAATAAGTATGTGTAAAGTTTATGTATATATGTATATATATATACATTCATATGCATGTTAAGTAAACATACATCGAAAGCCTCCAGGACCTATCCGTGATATACTTGTTGAAAATACATACATAGCAGCTACATCCGCATGCAAAAGAAGATTAAAATTAATGAAGGCATAAAAAAGAAAAATTCTACTCTAATGAGCATCAATTATGAGCACGGTAACAATGTGCTTACCGTTGCCAGATCTTAATATATATATATATATATATATATATATATATATATATATATATATATTAGAGAAAATTTTCAAAATTCAAAGGTGTCGGATGTACATTTCGACATAGGATCTCTAATAGAGATTCTACGTCATGTCAGCGTGACATTGTTTATTTCCAAATGGCGAAGGCCCTGGGGTAGAGTGTGGAGGGGTTTAAGGTTAACAACGTTCACAAAGTAGAAAAGGACAGAGCTGGTAGTCGCGAGATTACAGGGTGTTGAAACTGTGTATTTAGGAAGGGAAGGAATAGGAGTTCATATTTTATAAAGATAGACAACTAAATGAGTTAAATTACTTTTTAAAGTTAAGATTTTGGGCTGTTTGAAGAGATGTATTTAGGCGAGAAGGAATGGGTTTCAATATAAGATTTTAAATTTTTTTATTTAAGTTTATTTGATTAAAACTTTATATATATATATATATATATATATATATATATTTGGTCTTTAAAAGTGGTCTTGTAAAGCCGTTATTTTTTCTGACTTTATCCTTAGTTTTATTTTTAATTTATTTTACTTTATTTCTTTCTGCATCTGTCACCAATGTGGCAAATCTACAGGTTCCAATAACAAGGATCTGCCCCGCTTTTCCTTTTTTCTTTTTTATTTTTCCTTACCCTTACTTTCAATTTTTACACACACAAAACAAATATTTTTATTTTCCCATAATGTTTTGTTCTCGCTGATAAGACGTTTGTTAAATTTACTCGTTGAGATGGCCATATGATTTAAGAAAAAATTTCTATATATATAGAGAAGGGATTTTTAAAAATTTTATAATTAATCATTTTACCGCTTTGTGTGTTTTTAAAAATACTTTCTAATTTTTTCATCGGTTTTCATATAGTGCATATTCAAATCGACTTTAAAATGTATAAACAGAAAAAAACCGTTTTAGTCATTGACTTTCTTGACTATCGATTTTTGCCAATGAATCCTCATTTTTTTATCAAGGAAAAACTACAAGTAAATGCCCGCTGCTTCGCAAACATTTTGCAGAGTACGGTCTTTGCAAACATTAAATGCATATACTGATACCATCTTTACTGGTTTTAGAATTCTGCAGTCGTGTCCGTGAAATTATTTTGTCAGTATTTTTGCCTACAATTCTTTTTTCTGTGTTTCATTTATAATTCCAAGTCTTCTTTATATCTATTTTATCTAATTGAACAAACTTCTCCTGTTCATGCGTTTGGTTTATTTGATTTCTTTTTTACGCAACATATATTTAAGTAATTTACTCTTTTTCTTTTGCTTGCTCGCTCACACTCTCTGTTTTTGTTTCTTACTATTAATTCTTTCTTTCTTGTTTTGGGCTTCGGATTTTTAGCGAATATTTTATTGAACATCCAACATATTTTTTTTCACTTTTTCTTTTTCGCTTAATAATCTAATAAAAAGAATGAAAGAAATTTTCTTTTTTGCCACAAAGTTTTACTTTCTCCTTCACAATTATTTTTTTTTATTCTAATTAATTATTTCTGCCATTTTTTATACATTCAAACGTTTTTCTTTCTTTCTCTCTTCTGTTCGCTTGAGTCGTTCTTTTTTTCTTTCTTGCCTGTGCTTTTTTTACTTAGTTCTTTTTACTTGTTTTTCATTTACAATCTATGATTCTTCTTTCTTTCTATCTTTTATTCTCTGTCTTTCTTTGTTTCGCTCTTTCTTTCAATTTTCCACTCACTATTTGCATCTTCCAAAACATTTCTTTATTTTTTCCTTCACTTTCGTATGTTCATTTTTTCTTAGCTGTTAATTTTTACTTTTTTTGCATCTTCGTTTAACTTTCGAATATTCTTTCTTTCTTTCTTTTTGCCTTTTCAGTTATTCTCTCTTCGTTTCGCGTACGCTTATTTGCATGAAATACACTGTTTCATACAGTCGTATGAAATGTCATATGATTTTTCTGGCTTCCAAATTCAAACACTCACATGGAAATGTCAGGCTAAGATGGCGCTAAGTGTTAAGGCGAAAATGCAGAGAGCAGCAGATCATTTTTCTTAGAATTTTCAGCTAAATTCTTAGAAGGATTTTCTTATTCGTGCAAACCGAAATAAAACCATTTACTTTTTCTACAAATCTAATCAAAAGTAAGCATATGTTGGTTCTCTGGTACTCGCTATCCTTTTGCTTTAGCAGTTAAAATATTCTTTATGGTAAAGAAGTCTATGTAGTGCCAATGTATGACTAGGGCCTTCATTAATCAAATTAAATTATTTGAATGTTATTTTATCTCATCTGAAATATTGGCCAAAACATATAAGGCTGTACGTAGCCATTATAATTATTGTCAAAAGTATTTATTAAGAAATTGTTATGATTATGAAATTTTCTATTTGGACCAGAAATTTCAGTTTGAATTTAAAATTCCATGGCCAGGTAGATTGAAGCATTTGTTAAATGCATCGCTTTCACTGGCAGTTTTGTGTCCAACCCCTTGCTTTTGGGTGTGCTGAAAAGTAACATACCCTGCATGGCAATGGCAAAGTAATATACCATGCATACCAACAGAAATGTAACATACCATGCATGACAATGGAAAAATAACATAGCATGCAGGACAATGAAAAAATAACATACCATGCATGCCAACAGAAATGCAACATACCATGCATGACAATGGAAAAATAACATACCATGCAGGACAATGGAGACTTAACATACCATGCATGACAATAGAAAGATAACATACCATGCATGACAATGGAAAATTAACATAGCATGCAGGACAATGAAAAAATAACATACCATGCATGCCAACAGAAATGTAACATACCATACATGCCAACAGAAATGCAACATACGATGCATGACAATAGAAAAATAACATACCATGCGTCACAATGGAAAAGTAATATATCATGCATATCAATCCGGTTATTTTTATAAACGTGTTCACTCAAGCATTCACTGAGCGTCTGTAATGTGACATATTCCGAAATCACTATCATATAATACAACTTAGAAAAATTAAACATATCTTGCTATGAGAAATCAGGAAGCTGAGTTCGAATTTCCGTCGTGTTCGTTACACTCAATTACGTGCAAATACACTTTATCCGCAGCTATTAGTCGAATAGTAGTACGACAGTTGGCAACCAGTCTACCGTCGCAAAAAACGGCAACCTACTTAGGGAAAAGCTTCTGAATCGAAAGAGACATGAGCACACATGCGTGTATCTCTAATGACACTTAATTGACTGATTGACCCATTTCAAATTCACAATCGCGAAACAAAAAATCACTTTATCTGTAAGACGACATATTTCTTTCGAGAACTCTCAATAAGGAAAATGATAAGGTCCACGGATGATGTTTGCTCCTTCCTTCCCGCTCCTTTTTCTTCACCGTCTGTTTGGGTTAATTTAGTTGCCGTTCTTTGTTCTCACACTATCTTATCTGCATTTTTATGTAGTTAAGATTCTTACCGCCAGTACTGAACCAATAAATGGGTTGAATAAATCCGATTAAACGATACGTCATTGTCTTACACTCCTTTCTATTTTTCCTGAACTCATTTTCTATCCGAATGCTGGCGTTTTGCACCCAGTACAAGTTTTCTATTTTGTTGACACAAATATTTACTCATGTCTTTGTAGTGAGTCTGATTGGTTACGTAAGGTCAAATTGGCAAGGGATCTAAAAAACGGCTTTTAACTGGGCCTAAGCATTAAAATTAAACAGTTCTTTTTTAATCATTTTCTAGAATCATTTCTGTCTTTGATCAACATAATTGATACTAAAATTCAGAAGAGTCTCATTTCGACTTTCTCGGGTAAATGTTTCTGGCCGTCATGAAGTGGAAAGATTATATTGAATCAATTGCTAGACCTGCTGCTAAGAAGGTTGATTCACTGTGTCGTACGAGGCAAAAAATCTATCTTAAATCTTATATCGTTCATGCTCTTGTGAATTCCCTATGTAATTACAGATTCTTGATAGAAGCCAGAGAAGAATCTGCAATGTCTTGGTCCTAACCTGATATCACGGCTTCAGATAATTTCGCTCTGCCGTAACGTAGGGTCCCTGTTATTTTTCTGGAAAAAAATTCATGATATTTGTTTTGATAAACGCTCCACTCACAACCTAGACTCTGTGATTTGATATTAGAACGAGACAGGCGTCAAGGTCTCACCGTTTTACAGTAGAAATGGCAAGATGTAATCGTACGTCTTATGCTAACAGATTCTTCACTCAAACTTCTTGCTTGTAGAACTCGTTTCCGCCTTCTTGCTTTTTATAGAGCATTAATCATCAAAACTGTAAATGCGATGTCAATCGCTTTCTGGTCTTCATATTTGTTAGTTTATTATTCTTTCACCTTGATCTTGCTTTTTACTTTTCATATTGTCTCACACTGAGTAATTCTTAGCGTCTTAGGTGCTTTATTGCCTTGTTTTGTCTGAAATAATTAAAAGAAAAAGTCGTGGATTATATTAATATCATTCTTAATTTGATCAAACTTACTTCTCAGTTAAAATAGATTTTTTTCTGACGTACTTTATGAAATGCAATGAAAACATTAATGACACATATTCTGAATACATCATAAATCATGTCGATATATATATATATATATAAATACACTTTTATTATTATTCTCTTCTTTTTTCAGTGACATGAGTGATGGATTCGGAGATTAATTAGCAGTTGTCACAGGTAGAATTGACAACTCGACTGCTATCCGCAAAGTACTATATATATATATATATATATATATATATATATATATATATATATATATATAGTACTGTGCAAAGGTATTAGGACAAGAACTATTTTTTCTTTTATGAGGCATATTGACAGAAAATAAACAATGTAATTAAAGTAATTTTATTTGATTTACTCAACAAATGCTTTAACAAGAAAAATACTTGTTACAAAAGAAATTTAATATTTAGTATAATATCTGTTCAAAATCCAACGGAGAATCTGCAATGTGATCGGTCCCGACTTGGCTCCTCTTATACAGTCACTTTCTCACCGGATGTGGCTTCCCTGTGTCTCTTCTACAAATACTTTTACGGCTTCTGCTCTGATGAACTTAGCTCACTGCTGCCCCCTATATATGAATTTACTGGCGCCACAAGATTAGCACAAATTTAGTCAATTCTCAAACTCAACTGCTCTGTGTGACAGCTGACGTCACTTATAAAGCTGATCGCATTGACACCTGCATATACCCCGTACCAAGACAGTCTTTGACCCTTATCGACCCTGCGAGTCATAACAAAAAGTCTAGATCCACATCTGTGTTTCCTTACGCAGCGACACGTGGATTTTCGCACCTATTTGACATTTAAAACAATACATATTTCTTCAAATCTTACAACGACTTACTGCGCTAAATACAGTTCATGGCAAAAGTCCGTATCCGACCAAAAACGAATGTACAATATATGAAACAGTTATACAAAGTGTAGCATAGAAGATACAGAAATAGAACGTAGAATATTTTGCTCTAATAATAGTTTTCAACAACCGTTGCAAAATGGTAAAAAATGCAAATAATTAACCCGAAAACTCGATTTGATAACGTAATTGCCAACATCAGATCAAGACAATTCTGAGGATGTAAGACATGTCACGAAACCCATTCAGAAAAATCTATACTGTCAGCTCAATTCAATCGATTTCTAAGATCAATAGATAAAATGGTTTCAGCGACAGAAACTTGTGGTTCTTGATGGAGGCTATCATTATTTGAACATTTCGAAGAGGTGCCATAAAATCACAAAGAACTGTATTAAATAACAGATTTCACGTAAACTAAAAGAGTATAAACAGCATCAACAACTCGATAGAACGTGTAACTCGAAGAGAAAATAATAGCTTAATCAATATATTCATGTGTAGGGCCAGGAAGGTATTTTTTCGTTTAAAACAATCCTGCACGTATACAGTACTGTTCAAAAGTATTAGGACAATAACTATTTTACCTTTTATGAGGCGTCAAAATAACTGCGACAATTTACCAATCGCACCTAGAATATATACAGTACTGTTCAAAAGTATTAGGACAATAACTATTTTACCTTTTATGTGGCATGTTGACAGAGAATAAACAATGTAATTAAAGTAATTTAATTTGATTTACTGAACAAATTCTTTAACAAGAAAAAATACTTGTTACAAAATAAATTTAATATTTAGTATAATACCCTTTCGCTTTGAAATAATTAAATAGTATATATATATATATATATATATATATATACAGTAATGTGCAAAAATATTAGGAGAAGAACTACTTTATCTCTTATGAGGCATATTGACAGAATATAAACTATGTAATTAAAGTAATTTTATTTGATTTACTCAACAAAAGCTCTAACAAGAAAAGATACTTGTAAATTTAAATAAATTTAATATTTAGTATAATAGGCTTTTGCCTTGATTACAGCTTTCATTCTGTCATAAGCTTTTTCAATGTATCTAATGGTATCTCCTGCCAAGCAGCTTGCATTTGTTCACAAAGTGTGTCTTGCAAAGTATAATTAGATTTATCAATTTTTTTATTCAAAATATCCCATAGATCTTCAATAAAATTGAGATCAGGGCTTTGTGGGGCCAATTCAAATTCGGAAGCTGTCCTTCCTCTTCCTTTTTAGCTAAACAATTCTTACAAACGTTTGGATTTTCACTCTGTATTTGAATTTCAGTGAGGTTTTTAGGAAACTCACTCCTGTCCTAGCACTTTTTCACTCTACTGGTAGTGTGCAGAAGTGTTAGGACAAGGGTGATTTTAAACTTTATTTTGATGCCTCATAAAATATAAAAAGTTCTTATCCTAATACTTTTGCTCGGTACTGTATAAATATGTCATCCACCAGTGCATCGAATACTGCGGCTATATCTGTTCAAAATCCAACGGAGAATCTCTGATGTGATCTGTCCCGACTTGGCATCTCAAATGCAGTCACTTTCTCACCGGATGTGGCTTCTCTGTGTCTCTTCTATACATACTTTTACGGCTTCTGCTCTGATGAACTTAGCTCACTGGTGCCCGCTATATGTGAATTTACTCGAGCCACAAAATTAGCAACCATGTCCTACTCTTTTATCGTAAAACCTATAAAATGTAAAAGCAAATTCTACTCCATCAGCTTCTTTTATCGCACTTCCCGCCTTTGGAATTCCTTTCCGTTTACTTGCTTCTTACAGCTACAATCTCGAAGAATTTAAATATAAAATGATTAGTCATCTCCTATCTCACTAACTTGCATCCTCTCTTCATCCACTTCACTCTCATCAGTATTCTCAGCCTTCTCTTACCCACTTCCTGATGCTCCCTATAACCTGTCACACTTTCTCACATCTTCCCTCCTATGTAACCCCCTGCACAACAGTGGCAGTAAAATGCTTGCTTGGGGCGATATGATTATAAAAATAAAAAAAAATCGTTCTACACAACTTCAAATAAAAGGTTAGGAAGGAACCAGCTCTCAGTACTAGAAAGAGCGATTAAAGCGACTGGATGTACGAAATCTATTTTCTTGAATACAATTAAAAAAACGAAAGACTTTATTAAATTAAAGCGAAAGTAGCTCTGGTTGATCAGTCAATAAATGCTGAAAGTTTCTTTGTAGGGAAACGACTCATGTTACCATTACCTTTTGCATAATCTATAAAATATAAGTATACATGGTGTTATGTTTCTTTTGCTCATTCTGTTATCATTTTGGGCATAAATATCGCGTTGCCTTTAAAGAAATCGAATTGTTCTTCTTCTATGTCTGATCTCATTCTTCTACACGCTCTATTCATCAAAATTAATTTTGTTATGTGGCTCGTTAGGCTAATTGTCCGATGTACTTCCCATTCGTTTGCACTTGACGTCTCAGTTAACGTTATGTAAATGGATTTACTTAATTCTTCTGGCACATCAACACTGCCGCATATGTCATTTATCAGGTCTTTAATTTTGTCAATGCCGAAGTCATCTAAAGCTTTTTTAGAATCTCAGTTAAAATTCCATGTGGTCCTGCAGACTACCGGCCATAATTATTAGGCTACCCCAGTTTTTAAAAGAAATGATATATTTCATACTATTTTTAATATTTATTGCCAAGTGGATAATTCTAAATGAAAATAGAATGGTTCTTCTGTTATTATTATTTTGCGAAGTTTTACAAAACAACTGGCGAAAATTTACTCATCGCACCCTGTAGTTTTTTTTATATATCTACTACCGGCCATAATTATTAGGTTACCCAAGTTTTTTAAAAGAAATGATGTATTTCATAATATTTTTAGTATTTATTGCCAAGTGGATAATTCTAAAAGATAATAGTATTGTTCTTTTGTTAATATTACTTTGCAAAATTTTACAAGAGAACAAAGATGAACTCGTCCGAATCACACTAAATTTTCTTCATTCTTTCATTGATAAAACTGCAATATAGGTAACTAGTAAATATTTATAAATTCATTTGGTGCACATGTTATTGTGCAATATTAACAAAAGAACCATTCTATTTTCATTTACAATTATTCACTTCTCAATAAATACTTGAAAATTCATTGTTATCTAACATATACTCTCTTTTAAGGTATTGAGAAGAATCCCAAAAGCCATACTCTAGCAGGAACTTCAAACGGAAAAATAAAAATTGTCCGACCGCAACATCAATTTAAGGACAATTGTAAGTAAGATCTCATATCGTTTAATATCAACTAGAGAAAAAGTTCCACTACATCGATTTCAATAGCAACAGAGAATTCTCCGCCGATTGTTGGAATATGAGTCCACATTGGTTGATCTTAGAGAGGTTCGTAGCACAAAGACAAAACAAAGACAATAAGAGTACAGTAACCGATTTATGGGATAGATTTATACAACACATGTGTCTGTGTTTATATTCTCACAGACTGGAATTTGCAGTCACATGAGACATTTCATAAGTGTTTGGGTCGCCACCACGAATTATCAGTAGACTTCCTAGATCATTTTTCAATTCCATGTTCTGAATAATTTCAGGTATCGTCCTACTACCGAGTTATGGAATGTAATCTCAGCTATCGTTGAATTCTGTATCTGAGTGGAAGATGCTGTAAAAAGTGTAGTTTACTAAATCTATTTTTAAACAACAATGAAAAATGTTTACACTATTTACATTATTCGGACTATTGTCTTCATCTTTGTTTCCATTTGTAAGAAGTTTCGGCCGTTCTACGCTCCGGACTTCTTCAGGTGCTAGGTATTCTGAACCGAAAACTTCATTACAATTAGTGGGGTATATGATCTTCATTCCTTGCTTAATAGTGCCTCTTCCGGTAGTCATGAGTTATCTTCCTCTAACCCTGTAAGTTAATTGTTCCCTACTGCTGTATCCTGGTATTGAACTCATAACTCTTTGGGTCAAGTCACAGGAACTAACCAACGACTATATCTAATGGGCCTTGTGTCCTTAAGGATATAGATGTTGATGAGTTCCTGGGACTTGACACAAAGAGATGTGAGTTCAATACCAGGCTACAGCAGTGTTGAACAAATAATTTAGAGAGTCCGGTTAGAGGAAGATAACTCATGACTACCAAAAGAGGCACGACTACGCAAAAAATGAAGATAATCTAAGCCCAGTGATTGTAATAAAGGGTTCGGTTCGACATTCCTAGCATTTTGAAAAAAGCCGGAGCGTACAGCGGACGAAACGACGTACACATGACAACAAAGATGAGGACAATAGTCCGAATAATGTAAATACTGTAACTACTACCTATTCTCAGAAATATAGACAAATACGAAAAATGTTTAGATAAGAATCAATAGTAAGAGTCATTCCTATAAAACTTCAGAATGGAAATGACTGTCATATAACTCTCAAAAAATTAGAATATCACCAATGTTAGCTGAAAAGTTTGAAGAGTAAAAAAAAATATTTCTGGCACACAAACGTACATGCATATTCTCATTAAGGGTTAATTACCCGCGTAAAAATTGATGACAGTAACTCAATTCAACTTTGAAAAAAAACAAAAAAAAAACAGTAGCTACTCTAGCATCCACGCATCGTTCATTCAGTAATGAATTAGAACACTCTCACTACTGGCGTATGAATACATGATATGTCACGCGCTAAAAGTCTGCCTCCTTTTACCGAGTGCCCATGGTTCAGAAGTGGAATCGCCGACTGACGCCAATTAGATCTGGTTTCAATCCTGGGTAAAAAGCAATCGGATGTCTAACCATGCTGATGAGCTGTGATACAGCGAAACAGATCTGTCTGCGGATGACTATAGATAGATAGATAGATAGATAGATAGATAGATAGATAGATAGATGTGTGTTTGTGACCCTGGGTTTCACGCTCTTGCGATCGTCAGACAAACTGATGAGTTATTAAAATAATTGGCTATATGTAGGATTGCGTATATTTTTAAAAAATTAATCAGTTTGTTTGACGATCGCAAGAGCTTAAAATCCAGGGTCACAAACTCACACCTATCTATATGAATATGTCAGCTCTATCTCTGATATTGAGTACTCTCAAATAAGTACCGCGTATATATAATATATAAATAATATAATATATATATAACCAATTGCATATATATATATATATATATATATATATATATATATATATATATTTAAATTTATATACATACACGTTTCACACACACACACACACACACACATATATATATATATATATATGACACCGCATATCTGATAGTAATCAATTAATTAATAACAAATTATACTTTTTGTACAATCAGTTTCAATATTTTCATGATCAGGCAAGACAAGGAATATCTGCTACTGTTGAAAGATTCAATAAAAAACCATTTTCCTGCTCCGAGTCATTTCAAGATTTTAGCGATCAAGGCTTGCCACTATTTCTTGCCATTTGTAACTCTTAATAAATTTTGTTTTTAGGCTGTTCTCACGTGAGTATCAAATTTTCCTAGCCTTCTTTCCTTAACTCTGTCGTTCTGATATTGAGCATAAGTGTTCTTTTAGTTTCCATTTTCTGTAAAGTTTCCTTGCTGCTCAAATGATTAGTCTATTGTGTTCTCGGCATCTGTCTACGAAACCATACAGCTGTTGCTCCAATTCTCTACTTCAACTGTGAAGACATTGTTCAACATCAATTGTCATATACGAGGACTGATATTAAGTAACAGTTAAATACTCTTTTCTTTCTTTTAAATATTTTTCTTTTTCTGTTTCCTAATATTTGCTTTTCTTGAAGGCATTTATACCAATTTCAGAGTACCGCATTTCATCCTCAGTTAAAACCTTCATTCAAATTGTTTCACTTGCAGTTGCTAATTGCCAGATTAATGTCATGCTAAAGTTTCTGTAAAATCTTAAATGCATCATATATATTTCCCGTCTCTAGTCATATTAGAACAGTGTAGCTTATAATATCTTTTGTATTCCATCGTTTATTACAATATAAAATATAAACATTTATACGGAAATTAACGAAACTTGGTTATAAAAAAACAGACAATTTGAAATGATTTGTTTACATATTATTTTTGATCGATACTCATATTTAAGTAGATATTCTTTTTTTAATTAATAAATTTAAATCTACCGGCCTGATTACTTACGATAAATTTTTATTACGCAAATGTGTGTTATTCGGCAGATTCGAACCTGTGACACCCTATCCACTTAGGGAAACCTACCATGTGATCTGGTACCTCTTAGACCTCTCGACAACGATTGATCATCAGTCTAAATGATGTTTTAATCAAGCCTATATAACACAATTTTCGATTCATCGCAATAACTATACCTGCTCTGAAATGTATCGTAATGTCAACAAATGTAAACATGTTACGGAAATTAACGAAGACGAACGAAACTTGGTTATAAACAACCGACATATTGAAATGATTTGTTGAACATTATTTTTGATTTAATTAAAAACAGAATATCTACTTAAATAGGAGTATCGATTAAAAATATTGTTCAGACAAATCATTTCATAAAAAATTATATTTAAAATTTATCTTATTCTTTAAATTTAATTATTATTCAATTAAAATGTTTGCCAGGGTGTCTTCAAATGTCCTTCCCCTAGGTTGAATTCAGTTTTCAGTTTTCTACACCAGCTACCAACCAATCTAAAACAAAACACAGACCCAGATATTTAAGTAATCAGTCAGTCAGTTAAGTGCCATATGTGATACACGCTTGAGCTATAATGTCTCGAAAAAGACATGACTGGCTGGACAGAAGATTATCCCGCCGTATGTTGCCATTGCTTTCTGCGGTAGACTAGTTTCCAGACAAGGCTAGAGAGCCCAACCTTATATTTAAACCATAACTGGAAGAACGAGACGTATTAATACCTTTCCCAAGAATATGTGTCCGTAAATGAATGCAGGAAATTCAATTCTGAATTCGAACTCGGATCTCCGATTTGTCGTTCCGATTTGATATCCACTGCACCACAACGCACATCCAAATTAAGTAATGCTTTGCAAAATTCATTAGCAAGAGGAGGACAATAACGAACTTGAACTCACCACGTAAATTTTACTTATACTAGAAACTTCAGCAATTGCAAAATTATTATTCCATATGCAGTCAACCCAAACAGAGATCTTGGTTAAGGTATCTAAATCACTTTTTAATTTAGAGTTGGATTTGATCTTCTACAAGACCGGTTGCCAACCACGGTTAGGTAGCCCAATCTACTCTAATATTTAACTCATAGTCACTGTAAGAATAGATTGATTCATATCTTTCCTGGGGGTATTTGTACGTGGGTCAATGTCCACAGGATTTTGAATTAGCGCTCCAAACTCCCATTCCGTGTCGCAATTATTTACATTCCTCGCATGAACTTACGAATCAAGTTTATAATATAAACTTTACATAATAAATATTTCTCGTTCTTCTGAATTACGTATAAATGTTTTGAAAGCTTTTTCACTTTTACATGCGACTTAAATGGATTCTTAATTGCAAATGTCAATCTTGAATAAAAGTTCGTGACAAAAGAGAAAATTAGTAATCATCTCTAAAAGAAAGAAATTTTGTTTTAATTTTTTAAGCGGATATATTTAAAATAAATATCTAAGCAACTATCATTAGTTTTTTTTATTGTAAATATGTTACCGGAAGTATATTCTATTCCTATGAGATTAGAATATTAATAAGTTCACATTCCAACCAAATTAATTTTCATAAACAGAAACATAACATTTGACTTTTTTCAAGGAGGAAACAGGGGTAACAACAAATAATTTTATTTCAAATAAAGAATCTAATTTTGCAGGAAAAAATATTATTTACGTTAAGCGCCTAATGACTTAAATTTTATTTTGACTGTATTGCCACAGAAATTAGATATTAAAACATTCCGTTGAAGGATTAAACAGAAATAACGAGTTATAAATAAATGTCTTACTACATTTGATAAACACGCAAATACTAGGCTTTTAGTAATCGTTAGAAAGTCGATTGATTGTTTATTGTTAATGTGATCGGCCATCTTTGAGTTCCACTTAGAAAATTAATTATTAACCCAAATACTACAGATATTTTATACCGAAATAGATAAATGATGTGGCCCTGGGAAAAAGGTCACAAGAAAGACTCGGACACTGCATGCGGTTAGAAAAAATATATTGCAAAAAAGAAACAGTGTACAGAGGAAATAGCAACTCCTAAACGGCATAGTAACAAATGAGTATCGTAGCTGTTTCTACTTACTACTACCCCCGAGAGTAGATAACTCTCGGTATTTATGTAGTCCGGTAGAGTTCATATTAGTGTGTAGGTAATTCCCCATAACAACAAAGAAACGAAAATGCGTTTTTTCGATATATTTTCAGCTTTTTCAGCCACAAGGATACGATACTAATTTCGAGCGCATTTTTCCTCACTTAAAGCTTTATATTCGACAGCTATATTTGTGTTTCCCTTTCTAGTACAGCCATGTGCGCATAGGGTGTTATCGATGAGAAATGGGATTGACTTCAATAAGTTAAGTGCCATATGTTATACACTCTAAGACGATTATGTCTTGAAAGAGACATGGCTGACTGCGCAGAAGATTTTCCCAAAGTAGATTGTCATTACTGTCTGCGGTAGACTTATTCCCATCGAAGGTTATAGAACTCAATCTGTTCTGTTATTTAATACATAGCTGGATGGAGAAGCGACGGATTAATACCTTTCCCAAGGGCGTTTACGCGCAAGTGAATGCAATGAACTAAACTGGAATTCAAACTCGGCTCTCCGACTTTTTGTTTCGAGCCGATTCCCACTGCATCACAACGCTCATTTAATATATTAACATGTAAATGATTTACAGATTAAAAGATATATGATTTAATAACAAAAATAAATAAATGTTAATTAAAATTAACTAATTCAGCTAATAGTTAATTTCTATAGAAATCATAGTAAGTATATAATTGAGCAATATGAAAACGAACTAACTACGTCTTTTATTTTAAAGGTTTCAAAACAAATTGAATCAATGGAAATTTTATCAAAAGGACAATCGATCAATACAACGAGACGTTTTCCATCAAAGACAGATTGAGACCAAAAAGTCCTCGCACCTCCAGAATGCGAAAACCCATTAAACAGGCGCAATCGAAGAAGGTCAATGAGAAAATTAATTAAGGGGACCGTAACATCTGAGAGAAATATACGGTGCCTATTTCGAAATGATCTAGGAATGTCACTATAAAATTGTTAAATGAAAGTTTCTTTCAGTAGCCGCAAAGAAAAAGAGGCTTCAAATAAGTAAGCAGTTGCTGAAATGGATTCGTGAAAGCACGCTGTAAAACATTAACTTCACTGGTGAAAAACTGTTCACATAGAGATTCACTGTGATTAGACAGAAATATGATTGGCATCAAATGCAGAAAACAAAAACAGCGGCCGACAAAAATATGATTGATATCAAAGGCATAAAACACAATCAATGACTGGCAAAAGTGAGATTGGCATCAAAGGCACAACACTCAAGCAGTTACTGACAAAAGTGTGATTGACATCAAATGTCTTGGAAGGCCAAAGCCGGCGAAGAGGATTAACAGATATCCTGGCCATAAAGGACACAAGTAAGTGAAAACCCGAGAAGGCAAGAATTCGCAGAAATTTCAGGTTATATAGGTTCGAGGATTCTGGTCGAAATCAGAACACCGTAAGACCGCAGGGAAAACACAAAGTATAGAAAAGAATAGAAGACAATTCTCTGGTCAACAACTCCCGACAGCTCCTTCGTATGTGCGTGATTATTATTGGCTACATCCTCCTCCACACAACCTTCACCGACGAAGAACAAATATAAAAGGTTTTAAGGCGTAGTACAATGCCACATATAGGGATGAATTTGAAACACTTCAACAAGATGGAACCACGAGCCATACTGCATATGAATACAGTAGTGTTTCAGAGATAATTATCCTGGCTTCAACACCAAGGAGGAATTGCATCACTAGATATCAACCGTCGTCACTTTTTTATGGGCAGTTCTTGAGTTTTTGTTCTAGGCTCCACCAGATAGATCTATCTATCGCCCGGTTCACACTCCACCCACGTCTATTGAACAGGTTAAGAGACTCATCCCTTGTTCCCTGTTTAGGATGTAGTTTCAGGCTTTCTCTTTTCAATCTTAATTTGTTTTTGTTTTTTTTTCTAGTCCCCTGCACATAAGTGGCGTTACCGCCTTGCTCGCGGTGATACGATTAAAAACAACAACAACAAAACAAATACAAACTCGAAGTTAAAATTGAAGAAAGTATGGAAAAAAATACCCATGAAAATTGTACATGCATCTATCAATAACTTACCTCAAATGCGCAGAAGGCCAGAAGGAACCATATTAAATTAGGTTTTATGGTGTTATTTAGCAGATTATTTCTTAATTTGCGTGACAATAGTATGTTGTATAATATTTTTCTCAAGAATTACCAAGTTTTATTTTTGTGACAGCATTTATGCTGCACGCTGCATAACAATGAATACAGCGTGCAGCATAAATGCTGTCACAAAAATAAAACTTGGTAATTCTTGAGAAAAATATCATACCACATACTATTGTCCCGTAATATATATATATATATATATATATATATTTTAATTCAGATACTTCAATCCAAAGGAAAAAAGCAGGAAGGTAAATTCCAAAAAACCCGATCCTAATTAATATTAAAAATTTATTTTAATATTAAAAAATGATACAGGAAGAGAGCTCCATGTAATAAAATATTACAGAGCAAATATATATATTAAAAAAGGATTAATTCAAAGATGTTGAATGGCCATTTCGATATGACGATCCCCACGGGGAGCGACACATCACCTCAGCAACAGAAAAAAACCTTTCAGAAACTGGAGAAAAATTAGTCTACTTTTCCTTTTTAAATAGATTGCAAAGAAATTAAAAAATAAATAATAATAAAATAAAAAAAATAATAAAATAAAAATAAAAATAAAGGGAAAGAAAAAGAAAAGGAAAAAGAAAAAGAAAAGGATAGAATAAAATCAAATAAATAAGAAAAGAAAAAAAATTGACATCGTCTGGGTTTGCAAAAAAAAGGGGAGAATGTAACTAAAAATTAACAGACCCCGTGTTGAATCATTTAAAGCAACACGGAAAAAAGTTGGTAAGAGAGATAAAAGAAGGAAGGGAGGGAAAAAGAAAGAAACTAAAGAAAAAAATTTTTTTTAAATATTACAGACGCTGGACAAATTCAAAAATCTAATTTCCCCAAAACGTTGAAGTATTAAAAAAAGCCTTTACTTAAAAAGGCATAAATTATTGATAAAAGGGAATAAAAAGATATAGGATTTGAAATAAAATTATTTTTTTAAAAAAATTAGGTCATTTGAAATTAAACTAAATAAAGACAATACTAGGTAAAAAAAAAAAAAAAAAAAAAAAAAAAAAAAAATTACAATTATTATATATACATATCAATATTAATACAATTGTATTAATATATATATAATAATATATATATATTAATATATATTAATTAATATATATATATTAATAATATATATTAATATATATATTAATTAATTATATATATATATATATATTATTAATATTATATATTAATATATATTATATATATTAATATATATTAATATATATATTATATATTAATATATATATTAATTAATATTATATATTAATATATATATTAATTAATTAATATATATATTAATATATTAATACAATTGTTAATATATATATATATATATATATATATATATATATAATGCGTTGTGTAACTTATTCATTGTTATACAGCGTGCAGCATAAATGCTGTCACAAAAATAAAACTTGGCAATTCTTGAGAAAAATATCATACCACATACTATTGTCCCGCAATATATATATATATATATATATATATATATATATATATATATAATGCGTTGTGTAACTTATTCATTGTTATACAGCGTGGAGCATAAATGCTGTCACAAAAATAAAAGTTTTCTATTGTCTTCTATTGTTTTCTATTCTTTTCTATTCTTTGCGTTTTCCCTGCGTTCTTTATAAAGAGTGCTCGATACAGAGTAGAGCTTTATATTGTATTAGTTGTTACATTGGTTTATAAAAGCATATTATCACTACCTCAAAAATTTTCATGTTTCGGAGGAGAACTATATATATATATATATATATATACATATCACTATGACCGATTTGTCAGGGAGGTGACTTCTTGGTGTTATCGGTTTGGAGGAAGCGATTCCAGTGTGAGGCACTTTTGTATGCGAAACCATATCACATGTTAACCCAAGCCTTTTGAGTTAAATTGGGATATATGTGTGTGCACACATATGTGGGTGTGTATATGTGTATATGTTTTTAAATATGTATTTATCTCTCTCTCTCTCTCACTCTCTATATATATATGCTAACAGTATAGCCCGGCGTTGTTCGGGTGAAATGAAAGCTTTAAAATTAATCCATGGTCCTGGAGCTCAGACTCTTTGGACGT